>JARFJB010001714.1:1140000-1222500 GCA_036346205.1 Vesta saturnalis
TAGCTAGTTTCATGCATTCTGTGTTAATGTAATATTAGACGCACTTAAATGTTACAAGAAGAAGTACTCGTCTTTATTTCTAGTGCACGTTTTAGGAATTGAAATAAAAGTGAGTGCTTTTTCCAGTCTGCAACATTAGCGTCGCGATTGAATTGCTTTTTCTGAGTAACAGATATTTCCCAAAATTTTGCTCCTTTATACGCAATCGTCCATTAGTAAAGGATCGTTTTCGTGAAAAAAATTGATCTCGAATTTTTATAGACTTACACGTTCTATGCATTTTATAAACAATCTAGGCCATTTTCGCGTGTGCGTGTGCGTGTGAATGTGTGTGTACGTGTACTTGAGCGTGTGCATGTGTGTGTGTGTGTGTGCGTGTGTACGTGTGTGCGTGTGTGCGTGTGTCGTGTGTGTATGCGCGAGCGTGTGTGTGTGTGTGTGTGTGTGTGTGTTTGCGTCACTTTCGTATTGTCATGCTTTTCCAAAAAGTAAATAAAGTATATAACAAATAAAAAATTCGTGGTGTTGATTGGTATATTAAAAAGGTAAGTTGCACCACGGTCTAGCTCAGCAAGGTACAATGCTTACGAAACTTACTGTGATTGAGAACCATTTTTAAAAGGTGTGAGGGATGCAGAGATATGCCCATAGATATGAATAGTAAAGCATTTGTTTGTTTTTGTTTGTTGGACGCCACTCAATTTTATAGGTCTAATAATTAAAATACAACAAAAATTGGAAAAGTTGTTCATTAATACCATAGGTAATCTAATTATTTAATACAAAAGATTGCACGCCATTTTATTCATATTTACTTCGTGCGTCATCAACCACGATTTTGTAACGATACGAAATTCATTACCAGGACCAAAAAATAATAGGAAAAGTTCCTATATACTAATGTCCGATCGCTTTTTGTTTTCAAGTTACAGGCTCAGGCGGTTAAATTTTTTTTTTATAAATTGAAAGGGATTTTATTAAATATTAAATTTACATTTCAAAAATTATAAAAATTTAAACAAGAACTAACTCTACGGGAAGTGTTCAAATTGGTGACCTTGTTCTTGAACACACATTTCCAATCTTCGCGTTAATCATTGACGCATCTTTGAAATATGTTTGGATTATTACGAAATCTATCAGCAGACTCCATAATTTTGTTCCACAATTGCTCTTCACTATTGATTTCTACGACATAAATTTCATTTTTCATAAACTCCCGAATGAAAAATCGAAGGGTTTTAAGATCGGGACTACGAGCTGGCCATCATGTAGGTCCCCCACGACCAATCAACTTATTTCTAAATCTTCTTTGCAAAATTGCCTTGCTCTTTGAGAATAGTGAGCTGGCACGCCGTCAATTCTTCTAATAATATCTAAGGAGACATTTTCTAATACAGTGTGCAGTTCATTTTCTAAAAAATTCGATAATTAGAAAATTGTCAATTATACCTATCCACACATTAATAGAAAACCCATACTGGTGATTCCGTATTATGGTATGATGTGGGTTTTCATCGGCCCAATAATGCATATTATGTATGCCCAAAATACCGTTGTGACTAAATCCAGCTTCATAAGTAAACAAAATTAATTACAGAAAGTTTTGCTCTTGATTTTGCAACCACTCGCAATGTTGTACACGCGGTAAAAAAATCCTGTTCCAATAGGTAATGAATTTTTTTATTTGAAATGGATGAAGAAGTTGTTCTGAGGATTTGCTTAACTGACTCCCAATTAACATTCAGTACACCTGCACTTATTCTTCTGGTGCTCATTTTAGATTATTTCTTACTATTATTCTTCGTTTGCGGGCTGCGGCAGTGCGACGAGATCTATGAGCCCCAACATCAAATTTTGCTTTGTTAAAGCAGCCATCTGCTCCAAACGCCTATGCACATCAATAAACGTTTTAACATTAGGAACTTGTCTTAATGGACTCAATAGATACGTTGGGCTTCGGAAGAATTTGATCGAGCTTCGCTGTAATACATGAGCATGTCCCTGTAGTCTGCAGAAGTATAGCGAACCATTTTTAA
The DNA here is from genome assembly GCA_036346205.1 of Vesta saturnalis. Lineage (NCBI taxonomy): Eukaryota > Metazoa > Arthropoda > Insecta > Coleoptera > Lampyridae > Vesta > Vesta saturnalis. The sequence goes on from JARFJB010001714.1 coordinate 1,142,040, forward strand.
AGCAACTTTAAACAACGCCAACTGAATATGTAGAAACTCATGAACAGGACAAACTTTAAAACTAAATACGTAGAAAATCAGCAACACGACAAACTTTAAATAAATTATTTTGACAGTTAGCTTGACAATGACCAAGGATTTCTAGCTGTAAAAAATAAATGTCCTTAGCAGTAACAAAAAATTAAAAAAATTACAGAGTGGAACAATATTATTTTTTCGATTTAAAGGCGTATATCCTCTTTGCCACTGGATGCAAAATAAACTTCATATTCTGACACAAAATAGTGCAAGGGTATATTATGCACTAATTTTGGTTCAATTGTCTCTTTACAATCGTAAGGAATGTAAAAAGTCAAAAAATTATAAAAAAAGCAGCAACAGCCTGTAACTTGAAATTAAAAAGCGATCGAACATTAGTGTATAGGAACTTTTTTTTTTATTTTTTGGTCCTCTATCTCGTGGTGCTATGCATTGTAGTTTACTCTATGCCACCCTGTATAATGCAAATACGGCAAAATATTAAAGCGTGCTCAATTCCACCCTTTACCAAAATAATAGCATTGAATTTTAATAAACATTTCAATTAAATTAATAGGCATGTTAAGATCACATAGATATTAAGTTTTTTTGTATTAAGTTTTCTGAAGAAGTGCCAAATTTTGCTAGAAACGTCAAAAATGTTATTTCCTGAACATATGCAAAACGATATTGTTCCATTTACCTACGAATAAATGACTTTTAACTTTGTGTTTCTACCTATGTTTCTCAGATGTTGCCAATTTATTTTATAGTATTTCAAGGGTACTAATAAGGAATAAAACTCAATCAGTCAAATTTTTTAAAATGTTTTTCGTATTTTTTAAATGAATTGAAATTTCCTATTTCTCCAGCTACTTATGTGACATGGTAAATATGTTGCGAAAAATGCACTTTTAGTTACGCGTTTAGTGCATGTTTCTAACTTGTTTATTTTTCGTTTCTTTTGTTTACTGTTTGAATGTGCTGTACCAGTTCGCTTATTCTGGGAATAAGCGAATGAAGCAAACAGGGGAACAGGAGATGGGAACCAGTAAACTCAAGAATAATTTTCCTAGGAATACAACTTACCAAAACAATAGCTGTAGTGCAAATATGTGTCCCTGTAGAAGGATCAAGATTAGAAGAGATAGAACAGTTTTATGATAAATTACAAGAAGTAATAGGCAACATGAAAAAGAAGTACATAATAATGTAATAGTCATGGGTGATTGGAATGGAAGAGTGGTGCCAGATAAGAAGAAGGGCTAGGAGTGAAATGAAAATTTGGAGAAAACATCTTGACTAGATGATTCAACGATCGAAACAGGGACAAGTATACTGGGTGTTCAAATTCCCCGTATTTATTCTACTATGCCTAAACGGTTTGAGATAATTTAATTCTGCTTTCGTGAGGTGATGTAGCGGTCAATTGCGCACTGTGTAGTAATATTTACCACTATACAGGATGTCTCATAAATATGTGGCATACCAGAATTTAGCAAATTACATTTTACAGGTTGGAGCTAACGAAAAATTAGCAAAATCTGTAGATAATTTGATTGTCGTACAGTGCGAGTCACAAACACAAAATGTAACTAATCTCTTTTTTTTTAATTGAACCTCAGTTTATCGAAAATGAAGGCTTAACCAGTCATTTTATAGGTATACTATGGGGTACTTTTGGAAAGCCCAAGAGAAACTCTATCGACTGGTCAAATGAAATATAGGGCGTTCCATTAAAAAAAAAAGATGATTGACATTTTGTGTTTGTGACTCGCCCTGTACAACAATTGATCAGTCGATAGAGCTTCTCGTAGGCTTTTCAATGATATCCCATAGTGAATTTCTAAAATGATTGGTTAAGTCTTCATTTTCGATATACTGGGTTCTAATTATGCAGTGTTCACTAATACATTTATTTGATATTATTGTTATTACTATTATTATTATTATTAATGTTTCGTACGGGTGATCAAGTTGTCAAAATTAAAATGAATGCAATGTTTGACAGTGCTCCAATATCTGTGAGTGCTTTTTCATAAAAATAAATTTTTTAAAAGAAGAAATATGTCAGATGATATACGTTTTGGGAGAATACCTACAGAATTCTCTTTTGGCTAAAATAGTTTACAAGCAAAAATTTCCAAATGTAAGACATCCGCAAGTGGCCACGTTTAGGAGTTTGAAAGATAGATTTGACGCTTCGGGGAGTATAATTTATTGCAGCCCCACAAAGGAACATACCTAATAAAGGTGGACGAGAGGTTAAATTTGCAAGAAGATCCACATGTCAGCATTCGAGAAATTTCAAGAGAAAACGACATTAGCTTGGGCTCCGTACATAAAATTATCAACGAAGAAAAAAATCAGCCGTACAAAATTATTTTGCACCAAGGTTAGCATAATGTGTTTCTGTATTATTAAAATATTCAAATTTTTTACCTTCCAGAGTTGTACGTTCAAAATCAATTGAATTTTTATAATTCAGTGACAGAAAATATTGAAGGTGATCCCGACTTTCCTCGTCTCATTTTATTTAGTGATGAAGCGACATTTAGATACGATGGGCACCTCAATCGCCACAATATTTCTTGTAATCCCACAGAAAACCCGCACTGGACGAGAGCAATTGATTAACAACGTCTTCAGCAAATTAGTGTTTGGAGTGGCATTCTAAATGACAAAGAATATTTGCGATTTCTGTCAGAAGAACCACTCATGCTACTAAAGAATGCGGATCTTAGAACTAGAATGGGCATGTGGTACCAGCCCCACTATACTAGAAATGTCCGAGAATTTTTGAATAACTGGGGACCTCAGCAGTGGATAGGAAGAGGACGGCCGACTCTGTAGCCAGCACGTTCTCCGGACTTGACCCCAATGGATTTTTTTATTCCGCAACAAGCCAAATACTGCCGACACTATGAAGCAGCGCATGGGAGATGTGTTTCAAAACATTACACCCTATACTTTGTCTCGTCTGAGGCGGAATTTTGCAAGACGACTTTAACTGTGCGTCGAACAAAATGGAAACATTTATGAACATTTACTATAATTTTATTTTTTTGTAACTAGCGTTTTTTGTTTGTTAATTTGTTCTTAAATTTATTTATTCGGTTGGGTTGTATTGTAATTCTCAGTTTATCGAAAATGAAGGCTTAACCAGTCATTTTATAGGTATACTATGGGGTACTTTTGGAAAGCCCAAGAGAAACTCTATCGACTGGTCAAATGAAATATAGGGCGTTCCATTAAAAAAAAAAGATGATTGACATTTTGTGTTTGTGACTCGCCCTGTACAACAATTAAATTTTTTTTTATATCTTCAACATCTGACAAAAACTAGGAGACTTGTGCTAATTTTCAGTTAGCTCTAACTTGCAAAATGTAATTTGGTCAATTCACGAAAAATTCTCAAAGATGACCTGTTTTTCATGAAGAGTGGATCATAAATCTCTTCAGGTTCATAATAAACCCATAGTATGTGATAACTTTTTTCCTGTCTTGGGAGTACAAATCGAAGTACGGGGTAAAATATACAGGGTGCTACTTTAAAAAAATGCAACTTTGGTATGCCGCATATTTATGAGACACCTTGTATAGTGCGAAATTGACCTCTACATCACCTCACGAAAGCAGAATTAAATTATCTCAAACCGTTTTTGAATACCTTTTATATATCTAACCTTTATTGATCTAACGACAGTAAATAGGAACATAGTATGGAAAAGCTTAAAAGAAAGAGGAATTGAAAATAAATAAATAGAAGTTATGAAAAGTGTACAGAACAAAGTAAGATGTATAATACAAATAATGGGAGAAACATCAGAAGAAACAGTAATGACAAAAGGAATAAAACAGGGTGGCTCCCTGAGCCTGTTGTTATTTTTAATTTACGTGGACTAAATTTATACAGATGTAAAGAAGAAGTCACCTAAGACACAAATAGGACACTTCAACATGAAGCCAGTTAAAATAGGAGCTTTATTGTAAGCAGACGATATAGTCTTAATATCGGATACAAGGAAAAAAATACAAAAACAAGTTAGTATATGGAATAACGAGATAAAAGAAAGGGGAAGGGAAATTAATGCAGCAAAGACAAATACAATAGTTATTGGGAAAGAAAATGAAGAAATGGCAAGTACAAAAATAAATTGTAATGGACATACACTCAAAGAAGTTTCGACTGTAGAGTATTTAGATACTATCATAACAAATAGAATTGGAAACAGAAATTTCACACAAAATAAATAAAGCAACCAAAATCTACTATACAATAAACAAAACAATTTTAGGAAAAAAGGAAATCAACAAAGAAACAAAGAAAATAGTTTAAAATACCCTAGTCATACCAACATTGTTATATGACTTAGAGGCACTACCCACCCAACAAAAACATGTAAAGAAATTACGATTAGTGGAGATAAAATTTCTAAGGAAACTATTAGGAATAACAAAATTTGATAAATAGAGAATAGAGAGAATCTATGGGGAAACCAAACAAGAAAAAATCGATAACAAATTGATAAAGAAACAGTTGAATTGCTTTGAACATATTATAATGCTCATTATAAACGCATTTCTGGTTGCTCTAATTTTGAGCTATGAGACCTTCAGGGCCGTGATTCAAACCACTTTTCTTTTTCGTACACCCGCTCTTTTCTGTTTATTGAAATAACTAAAGCGGAATACTAAATAAGAAAGAAAATAAATACAAAATGTTCTAAATAAGTAATAAAGGAAAAATAAATAAATCAACAAATGTTTCTAGTGCGCCCCTTCTTTATCCGGACTGCACTGGTCTCCAGTTACGCCCTCTGTGGGCGAGACTGTAAAATATAGTTATTAGGAATTCTGTATATCAGTGAAAAATCTAAAAAGGGATTAATTATTCACATCGGGAGGTGCTCAGGATAATTAAGTGTTATCGGGGTGTAATACGTCTAAGTGAGAAGTTAAACCAGGTAAGTTTTGTCAGTAAATTAGTATTTTCAGTATTAAGGATCACTGACCATGTAGTTTTATATCTTTATAAAATGTAACTTAAGGGAGTGGATATGTAATAACGTACTCGGGCGGTGTGAGTATGATTTTAGGGATGACAGAGCGTAACTTGGGATTGTTTGGATGTAAGATTGTGCAGTTGGGGCCCAAACCGCCAAATACTACATATAGATATGGGTAGTGACTTGAGGGTTGGTTTTTTCTGTGTAGATATCGCTATGTGTACGGAGCTGATAGCACCAGACAGATAACTATAGTCTATATTTATAATTTGAACTATAAAACCGGTGCAACGACAGCGAGTATTATTAATTCAAAGTATGAATTCCTTAAACCACCTTTCACTCTTGTGGTGAAATCAAATATAGATAGAGCAAATAACCAAGTACGAGTTAGTTGAAAATACGGGGTGAATACCTCCGGCAATTCTACTAAAGCGTGTCTGTGACACCTTTACACCCCCAACTCGGTGCAGTAACATCCAAGTTCGGTCGATGCAACAAGGGGTCTACGATAAGGGTAATGGAAGTATGAAAGTGGATTGAGTGAGTCTCGGGACTGGTGGTTGCTCAGGGCTGGTGGTAACTCGGATGGTGAGGGTGGAACAAGGGAGATGAATGGGTTTTTGGTATTGGTGTCTAGTCGAGTAGAGTTTTATTGGAAGTGGGTGTCGAGTAATGAATCTGGTTTAGTAAATGATAGAAATCAGTCAGGATGACTTCAATAGGGGAGGAAGGGTGAATGTCTGGTTGTGAGCTGTTTGGTGAAGTCGTTTTTATGCGTTTAAATGCAGGAAATGTCGAACGTCTCTGGCAAAAGATATCAGGTCAGGTACAATAAAAATGTTTGGGCTGGTAAGAAAATCAGAATATGAATGAATTGAATTGAATGCCTTGATGGCTGGGGGATCTGGTATATATATAGGAAAAAGACCGGAGTGGGAAAACGGAATAACAACTGTTATCATTTAATAACAATGATAACACAGTTGAGGAAACAATTTGGAAATAAGCATTGATATGAATTGTTTCTAGGAGAGGAAAGTTTTGTAAGGATTTGTCACGATCATTACAATATAGCACGAATGAATAAAGGCAGGAAAACAAAACAATGCATAGAATCAAATAGCAGCGTAAAGAGAAAAATTGGCAGACCAAGGAAAAATTGGGAAAAGATAGAAGAACTCACAGAAGAAAATGGAAAAACGAAAGCAGAACTACAGAACATGGTCCAGAACAGACAGAAATGGAAGAACTGGCTGAACTCTCAATACCTGACGCCCTAACAGGCAATAGGGAAAATTAAGAAAGAAAGGAAGAAGGAATTAGAATTTATCTACTTGACTAGGCAGCGTTTGTATATATTACACTTTTTCTTATTAGATACCTAAGCTTACGATCTTTACCTGTTGTCCGTCATTCTCGCTCACGTTATTTTTCAAGTCTAAGTCCGATATAGTTACTTTCAATTACCCCAATGGGTGATAATTTATCATATACTTGCACTATATTTTCCTTGGAAAGTATTAATCCTGATGCTAGAATACTTGGTGCTCTCGTTATACCAATTTTGGATAACTCAGCCAGTATAGCCGTTGCTTATATCGGTCAGATTTTTTTTTTATTTTTACATTGTGTACAATTCTATCTTTCCTTCTGTTATTAACTTTTAACACATTTAATGCCTATTCAAAAAGTACAATTGTCACACTTCAAATCTTTCGAAATAGTGAATTAACAAATGTGTTTTTAAATCAGATGTAATTTTTTTACACTCTTTTAAAACGTGATGCTTTAAAATATGTTGCCTGAGTATCCTATGGCTCTTTGTGACAAAATTGAAAATATAGCATCTACAATTTTATAAGACTCGCAACGATATAAAGTAACCAACTTACTTCGTTCCATTTAGTTACCGATTTTATAGCACCAGATAAAGTATTTAGTTGTTCAGCTAATTTCTTCTACGCATAATTATTAATTATACAACGTGTCCCAGATAACATTTCCAGCATGGGGATCTCGCTTATTATAAAAGATGCAGATTTGGTTAAATTAGGTGAATTACTCCTAAGGATTAGTGAAATTATAGGACACTATCCAATTTCCAAATTTCCATGTATTTTAAGACTTATAGCAAGAAAAAGAAAAATGTCAAATTTCTTTTTCTTGTAATATCTTTTTTGTTATATTAGACATATAAATTTTATTGACACTTTCTTAAGATATTTTTTATGCAGAATTTAAATATCAATTTGGATTTTTTTTGCACTTTCTATTTTTTAGTTTCAACCCCTAAATTAAATTTTTCTTATGGAACGACAAGTCGGCTTTGAAATAATTGATCGTGTTTTTTATCCTCTTTACAATGATAAAGCACATGTACCATCTATTTTTAAAAACAACAAAGAAAATTTTAAAAAATGTATTTTATTAAAGACTCTAACAATAAGCAGGCCGTGAAACATAAAAACACAATCGAATTTAATGTCACTTAAAAATTATTCGTTCCAGAATATTTTTGTGTCAAACATGGCTTTATTTACTAATACTGAAAAGTTTGATATGTTGAGTTGTTACATCTTGTCTCATAAAAACAGTTTAGAAGCTGTACGGATGTACTTGAGGCTGTATCCTGAAAGAAGGCAGCCCAGTGCTCGTACGTACAGAAATTTGGTAATTAATTTAAAAGAATATGGTTCATTTTCAAAACCTACTAGAAATCCGAAATTACGGAATGAAGATGCAGAACCAAATGTATTACAATCAGTTATTGAAAATCCATCAACATATGTTAGAGAAATTGAATATAACACTAGTATTTCGAAAATTATATCACAAATAATTTTAAAACGTCACAGGTATCATCCGTATAAGTACACCATTCTGCAGGGACTTAGAGATGGAGATCAGGGGAGAAGATTACAATTTTGCAATGGTATGTTAATCAATGTGAGAATAACGATAATTTTCCAGCTACGATTTTGTGGTCTGACGAAAGCAGATTTACAAATAATGGCCGTTTCAATCGACACAATGTTCACTTTTGGGACCGTGAAAATCCCCACGTTGTTAAGGAAAGTCGGCATCAAGTGAGATTTGGTTTTAACGTCTGGTGTGGCATTTTAGGCGCTAAACTTATTGGGCCCATATTTTTTAACGAAACATTAAATAGTGAAAGGTATTTGAATTTACTACAAACTGATTTAGAAAATAAAGTTGATGATTCACCACTGATTGAGAATATTAATATCCGCTTCCAACAAGATGGCGCCCCACCCCACAATTCAAAAATCATCAGCGAATATCTTAATAATCGGTTTCCAAATTCAGGGATTGGTAATCGAGGGCCGATATTATGGCCACCCAGATCTCCAGACTTAACGCCCTTGGACTTTTTCCTTTGGGGCTACGTAAAAAATCGAGTGTACGTGCAAACATTTGAGAATGCCGAAGATCTTCGTGAAGCTGTTCTTGCAGCATTTGGTAGCATTAAACGCCAAAATCTACGCAGAGCAATTACGTCGACACTACGCAGGGCACAATTATGTTTAGAACGGAATGGTCAATTGTTTGAACATCTTTTATAATTGGATAATTATCTCCAAAACTATTACCTGCTTAACTCTTGTTGTTATCTATTATTTGTCGTTTTCTCATGTTTTACGGCCTACTTATTGTTAGAGTCTTTAATAAAATACATTTTTTTAAATTTTCTTTGTTTTTTTTTAAAATAGATAGTACATGTGCTATATCATTGTAAATAGGATAATAAAATATGATCAATTATTTCAAAGCCGACTTGTCGTTCCATAAGAAAAATTTAATTTAGGGGTTGAAACTAAAAAATAGAAAGTGCAAAAAAAATCCAAATTGATATTTAAATTCTGCATAAAAAATATCTTAAGAAAGTGCAAATAAAATTTATATGTCTAATGTAACAAAAAAGATATGACAAGAAAAAGAAATTTGACATTTTTCTTTTTCTTGCCATAAGTCTTAAAATACATGGAAATTTGGAAATTGGAGAGTGTCCTATAATTTCACTAATCCTTAGGAATAATTCATCTAATTTAAGCAAATCTGTGTCTTTTATAATAAGCGAGATCCCCATGCTGGAAATGTTATCTGGGACACGTTGTATGTGGAAAACTTATGTGCTTACAGATTTTTTGATTGTGTTAAAAACGTTTCTATTTCTAGCTGAAATATCATTCTTTCTGCGTTTTTATCATGTGAGCAGCCCTTCTTTTTCTCACGTTTCATTTCTGCATTACAATTTCCCATAAAGCAGTTAACCTAAAACTCAGTCTAATTTGCATGTGCCGTTAATAATTGTTTTAACGGACTGCTTGTTTTAGTGCATACAGAATTGCTTTTTATGTTAAAAATCGTAAAATTAACAAGCAGCTAAATTTTAACAATATGCTTATAGAATTCGTGCTATTGTGATTATAGCCAACACTTGTAGATGAACTTTCTTGATAGTTGTTTTACTTCACTAAAAATCCACAGTCTAGTGCATAGTTATTGACCAAATATGCAATCGATCTACTTAGAGTGTCTTGATTAATTAATTATTACAGTATAATAAAAGGTACATAGTTGTTTATGTAACAAGTGCGCAATAATGCTGTATAACACGAAATCGGAAGTTTCGTGTTCATACAAAGTCATACTGCAAAACAAAGTAATTGCAACAAATGTCATAAAACATATTTACTCACAAGTTGCACGCAATTTTTTTAGCAAATGTACATACAAACAGGCACAAATAATAAAAAACGACGTTCATGTTATCACGAAATATTTTATAAGCATACCATAAACTTAACGTTTCAGTGTTCTAGCGCTAAATTAATTAATATTAAAATTGTAATTCAATAATACAATTATCCCTATACATTACTGGCAGCATATTCTTTAATTACTAGATTATTTACACTAACCAAAAACAAACAGATATAAAAATAAGCTACATTTGTTATAGTGACAATAGGTTTCCCATTGTGCTTAAAAATAGATGTTTTCTGTTATTATAGCAATAATGTGGCCAAATATCGTTTTCAAATGTAGGTTATTTTCAGTAAATTCACAATGCCAGTAATACAAAATAAAATTCGCAAGTCAATATCAGTACAATACAACAAAAAGTGTAGAACAAAATTTATGTGCACATTTTCAACCTCAAATGGTTCAATAAATAGTTTTCAGTTTATAATATACTCGTAGTTTTACGTGTTAATAAAGACGTCATATAAACTAAAAATATTATAGATTCATTCAGTCTTCAAATTCCATTCAATTTTAAATTGAAAGACTCAGTTTGAATTCTAAAAGAATGTCAAAAATTTAAAATAAATGAATGCGTTACGGTTGCTATTGTGGCGCGGGCGGCCGTCATGGATTGCTGAATCTCTGGGAAAACGCGAGAACATTAATCTTCATTTGTTACCAACCACTTCAAATGTTTACCCTATTGTTAACCAACTGCGATTTAAGCAGGTTAATAATATAATTTTTAAAAACATAATTATAGTATATTTCTTTCTTTACGTAAAGTATATAATTATTTATAGATGTTTTGTTCTCGTCATTATAATACCTATCTGTTTTAATTAAAAAAATTCTAACACATTCCTTTTGAAAAATATTTAATTGCAACTAGAACACATAATTTAACTGTTTCTTTCATATCTGCATAAAAATGTATTTATTATTACATACATACCTTCAAATATATATACACTATATATATATATATATATATATATATATATATATATATATATATATATATATATATTATATATATATATATATATATATATATATATAATTACATACATATACAGGGTGCCCGGAAATAGCATGTACCTAGAGAAGGATGTGATTCTACATGAAAAGACTTTTTTTCCTATGAACTTATATCCTCAGACGTACCGTTTTGAATATACAGGGGGTCAAAGTTGAATTTTTTGAACAGTATCTCGAGAACCGTATGAGATGTGACGTTCAGCTCTTATACACAGTTTGTGCTCATTAAGTCACTTGTTTTCGCTGTAAAATGAAGGTTTTTAAAAATTCAGTGGCGTGGATTTTGGGTATTTTGAGGGTTTCAACCCCCCTAGTTTCTACGCCACTGAATTAAATGCAATTCTAAGAAGCGCCTTAGAACCGGCCATATCTTCTACACTAAAAAGGTGCTCTTGGCTGATAGCTTCTAAACTCAACTGTCTCCGAGAAAAATGGCATTCAATGAGAGAAAACATTATTTTTAAGAATCATTTTCATTAACAATTTATTAACAGTAATCATAACAATTTGAAAAGAATGCAAGTAATAAATTCCAAATTACTACTTATTGAATGAAAAACAAATGCTGCAAGTATTCTACGTGGGTTTCGTTCACTTAAATACATTAGAATGGTAAATAACATGGTGGTAAGATTGCTGAATTGTTTTTCAAACCTAAATTGAGTTGGCGTTGCCGTACGTAAAATGCATGTTGCTATGGTAAGACGGTTTGTTGATAGTACTTGTCAATACTAAGTCAATTTGTTTATTTGACAAGAACACAAGTTTTAACGTGAATTATTACTTATCATCAATTGTTGGTGCAGTAACTGTAAAAAATGGCAGACTACTCTTTTGCGGAAATGACCGATATGGTTTTTATAATGGTAATACTGCAGAAGGTCGTAGGTTGTATCAGGAGACATTTCCAAATCGTCATCTTCCAGATAAGAGATTATTCATGAGTTTATTTCAACGGCGAGACTCCAATTTTGGGAATGGATTCAAATGCGATGCCGTCGAGGCCGTTTTTTCCTGAACAAAGTGCTGTTTACTGACGAAGCCGGGTTTACACACGAAGGTCTTGTGAATTTCCACAATAATCACGAATGGTCCGATGTAAATCCACGTGCAATCTTTAAAGCTCGGTTCCAAGATAAGTTTTCAATGAACGTTTAGGCCAGTATTCTGGGTGATGGTCTCATAGGGCCGTATGTTATGCCTCATCGTTTGAACGGACATGAATACTTAATTTTTCTGCAAAATACATTGCCCATTTTACTTGAAGATGTACCAGTGGCAGAGAGACAACAAACTATTTTTGTGCAAGACGAAGCTCCACCCCATTACAGCCTTCAAGTGCAATCGCATTTAAATGCAACATTTCCTGGAAGATGGATTGGAAGGGGTGGGCCGTTTCCTTGGCCTCCACGTCCGCCGGACTTTTCTCTGGGGATATTTAAAAACTTTAGTTTATGCAGTACCTATTGATAATATTCAACAATTAGAGCAACGTGTCGCCTATGCTTGCGGAGAGATAAGCAAAATGTAAGTGGATGTTTTCCAAAGCACCGCGGCAATGCGCAATAAAAACTGAAATTAGATAAAAATGTGAATACCTCGAAAACTATCACTCCAAAATATCGATAATGTTACATCAATGAAACGGAAATTTAATTTCCTATCCGCTGATGTAAGAAAATATGGGTGGAGTTATTTTGGGAGTGATAGAAATTATTGAATTCTAAAAGCAAGATTTTTGGCAATAAATGAGAATGATGAGGTACCCTTTTCGGAAGTAAAGAACGAAAGCCACATCTCTCTACCTGTATCCGTCATCGAGATATTGAACGTTTTCGGAGGCACTGCAAACGTCATTTTTTCTGCAAAATGTCAAATAACTCAGAAGCAATGCGACGTAGACCCATATTATGGTTATTAAAGTGACCTTTAAATTCAACGAGGAATTAAAAATGTAATAATATATAGATTGTTCTATTTAAAATAACGAAGTTGGCATGAGTTTCCGGTATAACCGGAAGTCCGCCATTTCTGAAAATAATTTTAAAATGTGTAGTTTATGACTGTGGACAACTTTTATATAAGACATTTTTTCGTATTTGTAATAGTAAGGGAGTTATGGAGCAATCCCGCTTAAGTGGGCCACCCTGTATATATATATATATATATATATATATATATATATATATATATACATTATGTTCCCGGATCGACTTTAAAATAGGGAAAATTCTTGCTGATTTGCCCTGCTTGTTTTCAAACCCCCGAAACACAAATTACTTACTACTTAACTCAAACGGTTCTCGAGATAATATCATTTTTCTTGAAAAATTCGAGCTTTTCGTAATTTTTTGAAGTAAATTGATTTGTTTCAAAGGAAAAATCAAATTGGTCTCACAAGTTTTAATTAATAAATTTAACAATTGATGGTAAAATGAAATGAAATTCTCAAAAAACTATTAATTTTCTATTCGAATGATGCTCCTCCTTTTTCCGCACAGATTTCAATGCGAGCTCTGAATTCATTGAAACTGCGCCTTATTTCTTCGATTGAAAGGGACTGGACAGCATTCCGTATCCTATTTTTCAATTGCTCTTCATCATTGTCTAATGGCTCACTGTACACAATTTGTTTTAAACGACCCCACAGATAAAAGTCCATTATTGTGAGATCAGGACTTCTCGACGGCCAAAAATGGGACCATCTCTTCCTATCCAGTTATCATGGAACTCTGTATTGAGTCACTGGCGAACAGTACCGGCATAATGAGCAAGGCACCCATCGTGCTGGAAGAACATTGCAATTTGGTAGTTCAATGGCAATTCATCCAGTTTATCAGGTAAAAAATTTTGCAACATTTCCAAATATGAATAACGGTTTAAATTTTGATCAAAAAAATATGGGCCAATAATTCCATGGTACGAAGCCGCACACCACACATTAACTTTTTTCAAACATTGTCTGCGACTAGCAATTCGGAAGTTTGGATTGGTCCTACTCCAGTAACGGCAATGTTGGGAGGAAACGACTCTGTTAGTTGAAAAGGTCGATTCATCGGAGAACATTATTCGTTTATGAAAATTTGAATCTTCCAAAACTCTATTGTCCATTTCCAAACAAAAACCCAGACGTTTGCCTTCATCACCGTTCTCTAAAGTTTGCCTAAATTGCGGCTTAAATGGTAAAATTTTGTTCTCCTTGAAGATTCTTTATAAATGAGATTTACCTATCCCAATTCGTAGTGCCCTCCTTCTTAAAGACAACCTTGGAACTTCTGTTGCGGAATGAACGGCGAGAACAGTAGCAGCATCTTCTTTATCGAACAACTTCTTAGGCTTCTTTAGGTTTAAAACCGAGCCTGTTTGAAGGAATTTAGTTACCAAGTTTTTTGCTCCGGCATTCGAAATGGCAACCTCCGGATATTTTTGGTTGAATTTTCTGATAATAACTCGGTAGCACTCTTCCCCAGTTCCGTAACATTGAATTAGATAAATTCTTTGTTGTCAAGTCAACATTATAACATACAATTCAAATTAGCATGAATTAATTTGCAGTTCAACAGAATTATCACATTTGACAATTTCTGTCAGTGGTGTTTTTCAATGAAATCCGCCTACTAATGTTACTTCTAAAAATTAGGAAAAACATTCTAAGTCCAATTTTTCAAGAAAAATGATATTATCTCGAGAACCGTACGAGTAAAATAGAAAGTAAGTTGTGTTTCGGGGGTTTCAAAACAAGCAGGGCAAATCATCAAGAATTAAATTTTCTGAGAAATCAAAAATAAGAAAATTTTCCCTCTTTTAAAGTCGATCCGGGGACATACTGTATATATATATATATATATATATATATATATATATATACAGGGTGATCAATTTATACTCCGGAGTACGACAACTCCGTTCCCTTAATGACGATGTAGTGACTATGAAACGATCGTCGAGTGATGAAATACTAGTTAAAACGTTTAGGTTCACTCTCCTGGTGACGTATATGGGTCAACAAAACGATTGTCGGTCTATGAAACACAGTGTTTCGGTAAAGTGCAGGTATGTATTTTGCTCAATCTACAATGTGTTAATGTCCAGATCAAAACTTTACCTAAATATTACTTTTATACTCATTTTTTAAATTTTATTTTATTTATTACTCTTAGTCTCTGTTATACCTAGTTTTGTTAAACAATTTGTGGTTTTATTTGCAATAGTTTATACTTGACCTATGTCTTTTTTTTCCTGACAATAATAATATTGATATAAAGCTGATTCAGTTATGCTAAAAATGTCCCTTTTATTTTTAAAAATCTTCATAATTAATAATTGTAAGGTTTAGGTATATGGAATGCTTAAGAGGAGTAAAATTATTTCTTAAGTACTTTTCAGAGATGATATAAAATAGAGCGTGTTCCATTTAAAATAGCCGAGATAATCATGGATGTCAGTTCTGAATCACCCTGTACAAAAAATAAAAGTTATCACAAAAGTGGTAAGTTTTAACAAAACCACACTATCACGAAATAATTTTTCCCGTGAAAGATTAGCCCTCAATTGTTTATTTTAAATAACTAGCGTAGAGCTTCGCTCCGCGCCATGGTCACAATACACCCTGACAACCGTTTGCGATATTTATTTAAAGGTAAAATTTTTGTTAAAAAAAAATGTTCAGTTGTTAAAAAATGCTAAAATTATGCTTTTTAGTTAGAAGAATAATTCGCCGTTACGTGGACATGTAAATGCTACGGATTTAAAGTCATGCTAGAGTCACAACACGTTTTAGGATACATCCGAACGTAATTTGTGGTTATTTTATTTTATAGAAAATAAGGTATATTCTGTTAAAAATAGTGTAGATGTAAAAAGATAATGAAAATGAATATCGTCGTTTTATTTTTATTATATGCTTAATTGAAATGTAGTTAATATTATGTAATATTGAAAAAATATGAAAATTGCAAAACAAAGAAATTAACCTGCAGGAAGTGTTTAATTTTTGTAATTTTCACGTTTAATGCTACCAAACTATCATTTACGACAATACCGACTTAAACATTTTAATAAGTAACATTTTTAACCTCAATGTCTAACTTTACTAATTATCATTTGAAACTTTAAATGTTGGCAAACTATTTTTTTGGAAGCATTCAACTTTTTGATGTCCAACGTTACCAAAATAACATTAATGTTAGTGCCAACGTAAACATGTTAATAAGTAACATTCTTAACCTCAGTGTCTGACATTACCAATTGTCAATCAAAAATTTAAATGTTGCCAAAATATATTTTTGGAAGCATTCAACTTTTGACGGGCAATGTTACCAAAATGATATTAATGTAAGTGCCAACTTAAAGATGTTAATAAGTAACATCTTAATCTCAGTCTCTGAGTTTACCAATTGTCAATCAAAAATTTAAATGTTGTTAAACTATATTTTTGGAAGCATTCGACTTTTTGACGCGCAATGTTACCGAAATGGTATTAATGTAAGTGCCAACTTAAGCATGTTAACAGGTAACGTCCTTAACCTCAGTGTCTGACTTTAAAAAATGTAAATGTTGTCAAACTATATTTTTGAATGCATTCAACTGTTTGATGTGCGATGTTACCAAAATGATATTAACGTAAGTGCCAACTTAAACGTTAATAAGTAACATTCTCAACCTCAGCATCTGACTTTACCAATTGTCAATAAAAAATTTAAATGTTGCCAAACTATATTTTTGAAAGCATTCAACTTTTTGACGTGCAATGTTACCAAAATAATATTAATGTAAATACCAACTTATACATTTAAGTAGGTAACATTATTTACCAAAACGTTTGCCAAATTACATTTTTGGAAGTATTCAACCTTTTAACATGCAATGTTATCAAAATAATGTTTATTTAAGTACCAATTTAACATTCGAGAAGGTATCATTATTAACCTTAATGTTTGATTTAACAATTATCATTCATAACTTTAAATATTGCCAAATTTTTGAAAGTATTCAACTTTTTGATATGAGTGTACCAATTAAAACATTATTAACCTTAATAATATTGGACTTTAACAATTGTCATTTAGTATTTTATTATATAAGGGTCTTATTAGGCATATAAAACACGCAAGAAAATAAACGCTCTCGCGTTTATTTTCTTAAGTGTTTTATATGCTAATAAGACCCGAATGTAATACAAAACTTTATCCACAACCGACAATAAATTAGAATGAAATGTACTTAATTATTCTAGTTAATTTAATTTTAATTCAATTTTCTTATTATTTGAATTTATGGGTGGTCATGGATTTATTGCTATAGTGACTGAATATGAAAACGCTACAGTGTCTTATGAATATAAAACCCTAGTGTTTTATGAATATTAAACACTAGGGTTTTATAGTGTTTATAATGCGTTTGTAAGCAGTTGAATTATGACATGATAATGTGTCGGTTGTGGATAAAAGAATTTTATCTGTTACCAAATTAAATATTCATTTACTGCCTTTTTGACATACCAAAATAATATTTATAAAATTAAAAATGCTATGAAAGTTGAAATGTTGTCAAATTAGTTATTGGAAGGTACTCAACTATTGTAAAAGGAAATTGTGATATTGACATACCAAATAAATATTTATGAAAGTAAAAATTTCATGAAAGTTTAAACATTGCTAAATTACATGTTGGAAAGTATTCAACAATTGTAAAATAAAATGTCTGTTTGACATGCAATGCTACCAAAATAATTTTTTCTGCAAGTACAGTCTGATACGTAATAACTAAATTAAGTTGTTGGCCCTCAAAATGGCATTCAGACCTTTAAGAATAACCAATTTCAATTTTTGAAAATAATCAAATAATGATACATAAAAGCATATTACTACATTAAAACAATTACGTCTTTAAACGCTAATAATTCATTTGATTCGTATATGCTATTTTACATTTTTATGTGTCATCAAAGGAATAGTAATTAAAATGAATGTTAAAAAAGATTACTAATCATACTCACAACTGTTATGGATTTAATACATTACTAACTGAACTGTATGTTCCTATGTTCCATAAACAAATACATAGCAGTTTCAATGATAAATTTATAAGAATAAAAAATAATATCATTATAATTGTTTTGTACTTGGATTAAATAAATATGTTTATTAATTGTGAAAGTACTTTACAGATAGATTATGTGTGTCAAAAATAACAAATGTAACATTCATACTGAAAACGTAAGGTTCTCTTCGAAATTTTTCAATCAGTGGTAACGTTTACAGTAGCGCAGGTGTAAATGTTGTAGTTCCAATGAAGCTAAGAAATTTATAACTTTAAATATAATATGAAACATTTTCTTCATTATAAAAAAAAATTGTTTCAAAAATAACATAATTACAATTAAAATCAGATACTTGAAATATAATAAAAAGAAAAATTAGTTAAAAACTTATTGGAAACAAATGTGCATGTTTATAAACAACATTGGGGTATCATTTTAAGTTAATTTTAATAATGCTTAGATAATTCTGTTAATGAAAACAAGTACATAAAAAGTACATACTAAAAAGTATGTTTTTTATTGGGCAAAACGGTTATTTTAAATTTTGGGATGTTTAAAAATTATTAATTCGACGCACATCAATGCCAACTTATAAATGTAAAGCATCAAAAAGTGAAATTATCATTTTATATTTAATAATATTGATAAATATAATATTTAAAGACTTATTTCAATTTTAACTGTTTATACAATGATATATCATCTTGCTAAATTATAGTAGATTATAATAAAAATAATGTAAATTATAAAAACATTATAATTCAATAAATATTCAACTAATTTGGTGAGCAAACCCATTTATATCAAATTTAATAAGTAAATATTGATCACATGAATTTCTACGAAATTTGAGCGAAAACAACTATGGGTATAAACATACAATGTGAGCGATTGAGAAGGGTTAGATGGTTCAAATTTAGTTAAAACCCAAAATGTTTGTAAAAGGTCTAAAAATGATTTTAAGGGTAGTTTGGATCGATGGTAGTTTGATGATCACTTTTCGCTAATTGTATAGCTCGGTTTTAATTTAGGATCAGTTTTAAAGTTCTATTGTGTTTCAGGCTCATAGTAGAACACTTCTAACCTGAGTATGAACATTAGCTCCATTACAAGTTCCAGTTTTGGGCCAAAAAAAGCCGACTTGCGTTTTTTGAGGGATTCTTTATCTACGTGTCCCAGAGAACTTATATTTCAAATTTCAGAGTTTGGATGCGCGAGATAAGGAAGAAGGTTCTATATCTCGAAAAGTGGAGAGGATACAAAAAAATTGAACATCCTCAATTTGGCATTTGATGCCGATCTACATAGGTGCAAAGTTTCGAAAAAATTGGTTCACTAAATAACGAAGTTATTAAGAGATGCGCGAAGTCGACTTTCCTCAGAATCGATGCGCGTGGACTAAAAAAACCCCTCCACCATCATATATGTGTTCCATCCCATCGGAGTGGTACGACCACACCTCCGCCACCACCTCCATCGTGGTGGTGCGACGGTAGTTTCGACTATACGTCACGACGCCCTAATCCCTCCCCACTCCTTCGCCGTCGGTCGCGAACTCTCGACCTTCACGTGGGGCCGTCGGCGAATTTTTATTTCGACACCTCTCAAACGCGGGCGAGGCAATCTCGAAAGTGGGGGACGCGGCGGCCGAATGCGAGTGTTCCCGTGGAAACTGTACTCGGCACGCTTCTTATCTCGTCGAACTCGGGCCGTGTGAAAAATTTTATAAAAATCGGGTCATAATCCGAATTTGAGAGTTCATTTTATAGTTTCCATTTAATATAGGGTAACGATTTCATTACGATTTTCACATAAAAATGGCCATACCGTGTAGAACCTAGTAAAAACCTTTATCATTGAAATCGGAAAAATGAGCCTAATTAAAATTTGACATAATATACAGGGTGTTCCATTAAAAAAAACATAAATTTTAAATGCT
Organism: Vesta saturnalis; assembly: GCA_036346205.1. Taxonomy (NCBI): domain Eukaryota; kingdom Metazoa; phylum Arthropoda; class Insecta; order Coleoptera; family Lampyridae; genus Vesta; species Vesta saturnalis. Next base: position 1,161,862 of record JARFJB010001714.1, read on the forward strand.
GTGACTTTATGAAATACCCTGTATATTAATTTTGAAATTTTCAGATTGATTTTACGGATTTGTTGTTGCTCGTCAGATTCAGTTTATGGTAGTCTTGAAGGAGTAACGTTATTCTTAATTAGATTCTTCCGTGTAACTGGGAGACGTAGACTATCATCACGTCTATTGAGGGCATGCGGCCATTTTTCTATTTCTACCATATCTCGTATTATTCTTGCATGAGGAAGGATAACAGGAGCAAGTAATCTTATGTTATTCGCATTAATATGGTTTCCAGTTTCCTAGTGATGAACTGCCAATGATGAAGTAGGGTTAAACTGTTGTATACATAACTCATATTCCTAAGTTCCAATATGTAACTTGCGATTAGTTTGACCAATGTATGTACATGCGCATTCATTACATGGTATTTCATACACTCCTTGACTTTCACCAAGTATTTTGTCTTTTGGATTATGTAACAGATGTTGAATAGTCTTGTATGGTTTAAAAATGGTACGAAATTGATCTTTTGGAAAGTTATCCCTTTGATATAAGTTAATAGTTTTTTGATTCCGTTTTCCATTTAAAACCATTGACATTTCATTATTTGTTATAAATTTCCATTTCTAATCTAAAAGGAGAATCATTAAAGTAACGTGAAAAATGAAGGTATAGTTAATCCGTACAAGAGCTAGTGATGTTTATTAGTTTCAAGTAAATCGTAAAAATTGTGCTTATTTGAACATTCACTTTGTCTAACACGATTAACGATTAATCATAAAGTATTTTCGTTCATAATAAGCATTATGGTGTGTTACTTGGGTTGATCGGTCTTTTTCCACAGTTTTTGCTTTATAGCGCGACGTTTCGGAAGCGGACTCTGCCTCCGTCATCAGGCTTAGTCCTAAGAAGGCCTGTTTTCGCCCTTGAGTCGTTTTCATACGTTATGATTTTTTCCCAAGCACTCTCAGGATTCGAACTATGGTACCTTTCACTTACAAGACTAACACCTTTACCGCTAAGCCACTGAATAACTCAATATATATAAACATATATGTATATATATATATATATATATATATATATATATATATATACTTTGAGTGGTCTACTGCCCTCTCCTATGTGTGCTCTACCGCATCGCATGGTAGGTTGTATGCACAATTCTTGGAATTTTGGCCTTTATTGTATGATTTGGTTTTGGTTAGTATTCCCCTTTACTTTTTACCTTTCAACCTACATATACATATACAGGTACAAAAGGTTATGCAATCGACTTTTTTTTTCAATATGTTTAAATCGACTTATTAGCTCAGTTTCGCCAAGATCGGCCTTCATGTTTGGATGTCGAAAATACCTACGTACACTGTGTCCCTCCCATTTTGGTTGAAATTGTAGCGTATCTCGTTTGCGAGCAAAGATAGAAAGATGCGGTTTTCGCGACCGTGTTCTACTTTTTCGTGGCGAAAGATGCCACAAACAGAATTATCATAGTTCTATTAGTATTTGAGGTACAGGGCTAAATTCAAAATTTGCACATTTTAAGCACCCCTCGTAACTGCTTTGCCTTGTAATTTATCGAAATGGTGAAAAGTGGAGCTTATACAGAATTTTCCGTAGAATGTAGTGGCGTGCATAGTTTTCCCCAGAAAGAGTCAGTTTCTTCGCAATAAACCAAAGTTTTTTTTTTTAAATGGAACTCCCTGTATTTTTTTTTATTATATAATAGAGCATATTCTCAGCTTTCAAAAAATATATATTGTATGGCACTTACTTTGCATTATTAACCTCAAAGTTGAATGTTACATTAATTTAACATTTTTATTATATAGTTGGCCAGGAAACCTATAAACTCAGTATAAACGCATATTTTCTTGAACGTCCAAGATATCTTTGAGTATTAAAAAAGGGCTGCTAGATTCTTACTGCTTTATTATAACTATTATAAGTATGTAAATACGCGATTATAATAAATCGCAGGAGTTCTACGCAGAAATGCAAAAATAATAACAAAAAAGTATGCAAATTTTGTACAACAGTTTTTGAAACATATTCAAACTGGCAAATTGTTTTTTTAATTGGGTAAAATGCATCTTACAGCTTCAGAAAAAAATATTAAGGGCAATAAAACATAAAGAATACTTTATATCTAAATCGGCTGGGCCGAGTCTGATCTGTCAAATCTGATTAAAATTGTTTCTTCATTGTGCAAAATATGGCAGAAAATCAAAATTTTGAAAACTTTGAAAAATATGATATGCCGATTTGCTTTGGTCAGAGTAATGAAAACGCCGACGCAGCAATAAATTTGTATTTTAACAGGTAAATGTAGTTTCCTTGGTATTAATTTTGATAATTAAGTAACTTTACATCTATGTAGGTTTCTAGAACGGAGACAACATAGTAAAATCACATTTTATAGATTTAAAAAAATTTAATTAATTATGGATCATTTTCTAAATCCAAGTCAAAAAAATATAATAAAGAAAATCGAGAGAACGATGAGGTTACCGTTTTAGCCAGTGTGGAAAGTAATCCTATAAATTCTTGCAGAACTATAGAAAGTAGTATTGGAGTTTCTAAAAGAAGAATCCAAAGAATACTTCGCCACCATAAATTATATATACCATATAAATTAAGGCCTGTTCAACATCTACATCCTGGCGACGCTGAACGTAGGTTAATATTTTGCAATGGGTATTTAAATTTGGGAAGAAATGTCATATGGTCAGAGGAGGCACATTTTAGCAATTCAGGTGTTTTAAACAGGTACAATAGCAAATTCTGATCTCAATAAAATCTACACCAATTATTCCCCCGACAACAAGGACTATTTGGACTAAACGTTTCCTGCTTTATATTAGGATCAAAAATATAATTTTACATTTTCGAAGGGAGGTTATCCGCTCCTTGATATTTGGACATTTTAGAAATGGTTGTGCCTGAATTATTAGATTACAATACTTTAGCTCGCTTAAACCAAATTTCCAATAGGATGAAGCCCCATCTCACAATGCACAAATTATACGCCCATTTTTGGAAAACAATTTTGGTAATAGATGGATTGACACTAATGGGCCGATAGGTTGGCCTCCTAGGACTCCGGACTTGTCAGTCTTAGATTTCTGTTTATGAAGTTACTTGCAAAATAAAATACACCAAACTCGATATGATAGCATTGAACGTTTGACAAATGCAGTTAGAGAAGCTTTCAGGCATTTACAAGATCACCTTGTATAAGACAGAATGGTCATCAGTTCGAACATCTCTTTTAGTAATTTATATTAGGCTTGTAAAGTTGTAGGTATTATGTTTAGTTTTTAATGTTGTGTTTTTGCATAAAACTTCCTAACCCTTAACCTTGTTTTTTCATGGCCAACTATATCATCAAAATGTTAATTAACGTAACATTCATTTTTGAGGTTAATAATGCAAAAGAAATGCCACACAATATATATTTTTTGAAGGCTGAGAGTAAGCTCTATTATATAATAAAAATATACAGGGTGTTCCATTTCAAAAAATAAAACTTTGGTTTGTTGCTAAGAAACTGACTTTTTGTGGGGAAAACTATGCACGCCACTAAATTCTACAGAAAATTCTGAATGAGCCTCACTTTTCACCATTGAATTTCGCCCTGTATGTCAAATAGTAATAAACTATAACAATTCTGTTTGTGGCATTGGCATTTCACGAAAACGTAGAACAGGGTCGCGAAAACCGCATCTTTCTATCTTTGCTCGCAAACGAGATACCCTACAATTTCCAACAAAATGGGATACAGTGTACTTAAAATTTACTATATAAGCTTGTTTTCATTTGGCTTAGAGCTGATTAGATTTTGGAAAAAATCCAGTGACGGATAGGGGGTTTATTAGAGGCAGTTTTTGTTTATTTCTAAAAGAGCTGCATATTTGAAGACCTTAATCATATCGATTAATTATATACAGTGTGTTTCCTAAGTACGGTACATAACTTCAGGAGCGTATTCTGCCACTAAAATAGAGGCAATTTTGCTTATCAACTATGTCTCAAAAATGCTTCGTTACGGAAGTACAGGGTGTGAAAGTTTCTTTGGAAAATTACAATTTTTTTAATATTTCCATAACCACTTGAGACATTTCAATAAAATTTTGCTGTGTTTGAGAGTTAGCAACGGTGCGTATTTTACGTTAAAACCGGCGGATTTACTATAATCAGAGGCCTGCAGGAAGGGTAATCGTTTCACAATTTGAACAAAAAAATGGGGTACACCACTGTTTCTAATCTTTCTCAATTTTTTTTTGGATTGTCTGTACCATTTGGACGAAAAAATGGCTCTCGTTTTTTTCCTAGGACTAGTCGTTTTCGAGTAAAAAAATAAAAAACATTGTAGTGCTCCGTGATGTAATAACCAGTGTTCATGAATGAGTCTCCTGGCAGACTCATAATCAACCTATAAAGAAACTAAAGTTTTTTCATTGCTTTTAATTATTTTTAAACTGTCTGAACAATGTACAACAAAAAAGTTATCTTAAATTGTAATGTATCGTAATTAAATGTTCATAAATGAATACAACGCCATTTTTATTTTTTTTTATTATTTAATTACAAATAGCAATCATAAAAATAATCACTACTGACACCGAATTAAAGTATTAAAGTTGAAAATGCCCACCTTCTGATAAAACGCACGATTCCAATCGTCTCACTCGTTCAAAAACTCCTGGAGTATTTCTTATAGCATTACAACTTTGAATTATTCGATTTCTTAAATCATTTTCATCTAATACAGGTGTTTTATGCACGAGTGACTTGAGGTGACCCCATAAATAAAAGTCCAAAGGATTCAGATCGGGACTGCGAGGTGGTCAAGCGTGAGGATCTCCACGACCAATTTAGCGATTAGGAAAAGTGTTGTCGAGATATTGACGTGCAACAAGGCTGAAATGAGCAGGGGCACCGTCGTGCATAAACCATAAATTAGCTCTCACCTGCAGAGACACCTCTTCTAATAGAACGTTTAGTTAGTCGGCTAAAAACTGACTATATGAATTACTATTTAGTCGGGTGGGTAAAAAGTGTGGTCCAATAAGATGGTCACCAATAATGCACCAATAATACATTTCGTGAAAATGTTTGCTGAAGGCGACCTTTTCTTAAGGCATGGGGATTTTCGTCTGCCCAAATATGTTTATTATGAAAGTTAATAATAGCTTCTAGCGAAAAAGTGGCCTCATCAGTAAATAAAACTGTACTCAAAAAAATGTTGTTATGAGCCATTGTATGGAGTATCCACCTACTAAAATTTAGCCTTGGTTGAAAATCGCGTGGCAACAGAGCTTGTACTCGTTGTATATAGTATGGAAATAGTAGAGAAATTTTCAAAACTTTCCAAACAGTCTTTGGACTTACTTGAAGCTGTTGGGCTATCTTTCTGGTACTAGTCGTAGGTAGGATTTTCTCGTAGTATAGCATCTTCTAGCACAGGCGTTGTTACTGTTCGAGGTCTACCAGGAACTTCCGACTTATGCTTAAAACTGCCGGTTTCACTCAATCTGGCATGTAGCTTTCTAAATGTTTTAGGACACAGCGTTACTCTATTCGGATAACGTTTTGAATGCTTTACACAAAGATAAATACGGTGACAAGTAAAAAGTCAACAATTTCACTACCAAACAGGTAACTGGATAATCAAATACATATTCATACCTTCATACGAATATTCCTTTTTTTTTAAGGCTGAAGCCGTAGAATTAGACAAAAAATTTTAAATAACTTTTTTGTTGTACATTGTTAAGACAGTTTAAAAATAATTAAAAGCAATGAAAAAACTTTAGTCTCTTTATATGTTTATTATGAGTTTGCCAAGAGACTCATTCATGAACACTGGTTATTACATCACGGAGCACTACAATATTTTTTTACTCGAAAAAGACTAGTCTTAGGAAAAAAGACTAGAGCCATTTTTTCGTCCAAATGGTACAGACAATCCAAAAAAAATTGAGAAAGATTAGAAACAGTAGTGTACTGCATTTTTTTCTTTCAAATTGTGCAACGATTATCCTGCCTGCACGCCACTGATTATAGTAAATCCGCCGGTTTTAGCGTAAAATACGCACCGTTGCTAACTCTCAAACACTGCAAAATTTTATTGAAGTGTCTCAAGTGGTTATGGAAACATTAAAAAATTTTAATTTTACAATGAAACTTTCACACGCTGTACTTCCGTAACGAAGCATTTTTGAGGCATAGTTTATAAGCAAAGTTTCCTTTATTTTAGTGGCAGAATACGCTCCTGAAGTTATGTACCGTACTTAGGAAACACCCTGTATAGGACATAGTTATCCTAAAACAATTGAAGTTAAAATTATTTCATTTCTCTTAATTTAAGTTAGCATTTAGATGTCTATTAACCTCTGTCTGTCATGATATTTTAAACGTCTGTTTGACATAGATTATTATTTTTGCGTTTACATTGTTGCCTATTTTCGTAATGAACTTCTTATAAAAGAGGTTGCATAATTATCCTCAAAAAATGTTATTAATGTTATTTCATTTATTTTAATTTCTATGCTGTAGGTTGGAAGGTCGTGTGGTGTTTCATACCAGATATTTTACTTTATACGCAAGTATAACCAAGTGTTCATAACTGTTCAACGACAATTGACAGAAAAAGGTAATTTTCCTAAAGCTACTGTACAACGTTCCGTACAGCACGAACTTACCAAAGAAGAAGCTATTCTTAACATGATCGAAAATAGTCCCTCTACTAGTGTACGAAAAATATCTAATTTGTTCATACTAGTAGAATGAAGGTGTGAACATTACACAATTTTTTGGGGTTTTTTAATGGTGTACTTTAAATTATACAATCTAAACGTTTCAATAACACTTACAGTTATCTTCGTCAGTAGTAATGTTTGTTAAAAATTGTTAAAAATGTTGTAAACAAAATTGTTTTAACAAACATTACCACTGACGAAGATAGCTGTAAGTGTTATCGAAACGTTTAGATTGTATAATTTAAAGTACACCGTTAAAAAACCCCAAAAAAGATAAGTATTTTATTATGAGTGTTAATGGTGAAAGTTTACATTTTCATATTACACAATTTTGTTTTGTACCCATATCATATAAAACCTGTTCATCATTTACAACCAGCAGACTATGCAGCGCGGTTTGTTAGTTGGCACACCAACAGCTTTGTGGACAAATTATATTTACTAATGAAGCCACGTGTGCTAGAAATAGAATTACGAATACCAGAAATTCACATGCATGGGAGCTTGAGAACCCTTTTGAAACCAGGAAAACGCACTTCCAACATCGCTTTTCGATAAACGTTTGGTGTGATGTTCTTAATAACCTTCTTATTGGGCATTCGTATTTCAAAAACGTTTAACATGCGGGCATGATCTTAATTTGTTAAAAATGAGTTGTCTGGATTAATGGAGGATGTTCCACTGCAGAATAGATGTGACACGTGGTTTCAGCACCTGATTTTGGTGTAAATGTGAGAGAATGTATAAATAAGAGTTTTGCTAACCGGTAAATTGGAAGAGAAGGTCCAGTTCTCCAGCTTCCGAGGTTACCAGGTCCAACGCCCCTCGACTTTTATCTTTGAGGACACATGAAAACTCTAATGTATTCAAATAAAAAAATAAAACATTACATTACCTTATTCAACATCCTATTTACTTTATTCTGCACACTTTGTTAAATTTAAAATTGTCCATAATTCCGTAGCTATGGAGCTTTGGACAAAAGTGTGAAAGACTTACAACTGTCCAATAAATACACTCTTAAGCTATGTACATCGAGTGGCGGGACACCTTTATAGATGTAAGTTATGCATGACTTAGAAAGTGGTAGACCGGGAAACACAAGTTATATAATAAAGAAGTCATCATATTTGGTGGACAGCTGTAATTAATTATTCAACGCATCAACTTTTTATTGAATTTATTAATTAAGTGTTAATTATTACCTTTACTGCAATAAATAACTATTTACCATCATTTATTTCGCAATGATCAATGTAAACGATAGTTGAAAGTTCGCTGTTGCGTTTTTTGTTGTGTCAAAGTGGTTTAAAAAAGGATTATTGTTTAAGAATCAATTTACGCGTTTTAAAATATTGGACGACTCTGAACAACTTTAAATGTCATACTCATAAGTATTCACAAAATTGAATTTTCTCTTTATTTAGCAATAAGTTTACGCACATGTTAAATTTTAAAACGTGTTTTGATGGGAATTCTGCAAAAGGGTTTATTAAATTATTTGAAAAATCTGGAACACTGGAACTGAGGCAGGATCTGTAACATACAAAATACACCCACGTACCACAAAAAATTCAAAAACACCGAACGCGTTGCGATAGCTACGCTATCATCATAATGATAGCATAGCTATCGAAACGCGTTCGGTGTTTTTTAATTTTGTGTGGTACGTAGGTGTATTTTGTTTGTTATTAAATTATTTGTTTTAAATCGGCCTCTAGGCACGTCAACATTGATCACAACTATTAATCTGTTTTAAGTAAAAGGAAGAAAAGCTTGCTTCACATTTAGCGTCTATTAATTTACATGCACCAGATTATCGAATTACAATTATATTAATTATTTTAAGTACTGTTTCAGTAACTATATTTCACATTAGTATTTGGTGATGAAGATACTGAGTAAAGTTGATATTTATTTTGATAAACTATACGGTTTTCTAAATTTAATTAACGATTGTTCGTTTGCTATTTAAATTTAGTTATATTCAATGAGTACACTTGTGCAGATCTGGGATTACCCTTAAGATTTGATGCGAACATCAGAAAGAGAGAGAAAGTGTTTATACCGTATCCACTTGTAAACTGCTCCTATGCCTTATTACTTTTATTATTATTTTATTAGCTATTTGCTTTGCCCTGCAATAGCTTAATGCGAGAATGGTGTGTGAATCGTCGAATAATTTATGACAACTACCAGATCTTGAAAAACACTCTATTTATTACCTGTAATTACGATTCTAAATAAATACTTAAACTATTTTATTTTTCAACTAAATCTAAACTCAGAAAAACACAAACTAAAATAAAACAAATTAAACAGAAAAGAAACACCCGAGCGGGTCCTCCAGGTATCCACTGCCTGAGTCGATTCAAGTGGGTTAGACGGCTTCCTCGGCTGACGGAGTTGGTTTTACTCTCTGTGAATTAAATGATTAGTGGTAAAGCAGGATTTAAAAATACTCTAATTTTGTTTTGTCATTCAAAATATGTAACCTGATGTTTAATAATTTTCACATAATCCTCTTTGTATATTTGAGTAATTAAAGTATTACACAAATCCGGTATTAATTTAAATTGAAAAGAAATCAGTATTTTCCTTTTACAATCGATTCTAAGAATTTGTATTAAATAACTAATATACGAAACATATTTTATATAAATCGAACTGATAACGGTATCAATGGCTTTTTTCTATGGAAACAATGTAGTTTATTTACTAGGTCAACCGGTGCTTTATCGATTTTTGTTTTAAAATAAAATAAAAGTATCACTTTTATTTATGTAGCTTTAATTTTACTGCTGGTCTTTGTAATAATTATTTTAAGTATGCAATATATAATGCATAATATAACGGAACATAACTATAAAGATGTGAACGAAATAAGAAACAGTTAGTGGTTTTTCGCCACCACTTTTTACGAAAGGTAATAATTTCGCATCTTTTTTAAACGTATAATAAAAGCTTTAAATTTTATTTCCAATTCGCGATGTATTCTCATCGCTTCAAAGAAAATATATAGGAATGGGATTCTCTTTTGAGAATTAAATCAGAATTTCTCCTTTATAGAAATTGGCTTAAATTAATGGAATTTATTTGTCCCTTCTGGAAGCGGGTTTTTACACTTTGTAGGTAGCGGACCGCGAAAATTTTGTGATTGTCATAGAAAAGATAATTTGTGGATTTTTTATATCGTGACGATATGTCGTAATTTGCTAATGTTTTTGAAATATTTTATTTATGTAAGAAATATAGGAATTATGTAATTGATATTTGAGTAATGGTTGAACAGAAAAAAGGAAACATATATTAGGGTATAGAAACAGGTGTTCTGTCGAAACTGGCGTGACGAATTGTTGGAAATTTCTATACGCGCGCTCTTGATGTAAAAACGTCACTAGTTAGTAATTAACTACTAACGGTACATACTGCAAAGATGCCTTTGTTTGGTACTTGGAAATTCGAGACCTAAATGTTGGGTTTGTTACGGACGAATGCATATTTTTAAAATTAAGATGTCGTTCAATAATCAATATGAAACTGTTCCAACGTAAATTAATTTTTCTTGTTTTCAAAGACAGGGGTTGATTTTCGGGAGTAGACGTGGTTAGTGGAAACCAGAGGGGAACGCAGTTGCTGTTGAAATTTTGATTGAGCCGGACACTTTGATTTGTTTTAATTAGAAGCTCCCATTGTAAACAGTTTGTCTTTAAAATATTTCGTGCGTGTACATTTTCTTTTGAATTAGCCAACACTAATTTGTCTTTTCTTTCGGATGTTAGTTATAATGTGTTTTTCAAATATCAGTCTATAAATAAGTCACCCTTTTTGAAGTTAAACTGCGTCTGTTAACAATTTGTATCTGTGATCAATCAAAGGAATTCAAGTGTAAGTAGGTATCTTTATATAAATTAAATCAGGCAGCAAATAATTCTGCAAGTCTATATAACCTATTAAAAATCGAGCATTACCTTGCAAAGGTATCTTATTCGCACGCGGGCTCACTGCGCTGAAATTTGCTAAAATAAAAGACAGTAAAGGGCTCTCTCACTCTTGTATTTGTGTGAATTAGCATTGTTATTTGTTGATTATATTTATATTTGTGTAGAGGTGAACTGGTGAACGGGTACATGATACCGCTTGGTTATTAATTGTAAAAGGCAATCCCGGGTCCAGATAACCATTAGACACCTCGAATTTTATTTTTATTGTTTTTATTGTTGTATAGATGAATCTGTAACATGTAACATAACGCACGCAAACTTATAATCGGTCACGATGTTATGGTCCATTTATAACTTACCCTTGTAAGGCTTTGTTTTAATTAGTTTTTTTTCAGTTTGTTAAGTAGAATTGTTTGCCTGCGAACTAATTTTTCTTTATATGTAATTTCTTGCAACTGTACCTATGTCTTTTATACTTTAGTAGTCACTGAGTAATTGTATACGTGTGAATTCCTTGTCTATTTTCTTTTGTCCTTGCATTTACTTTATTATCACGGGTGCAATTTTACTGTTGTTGTATTTTATATGTACCGTAATTTGCTTTATTGTTTTATGTGCTTATTTACTTAAAGACCGGCATGATTGGTTTTAAAGGACCACATATTTGGTAATACGATTTAGATTCTGATTATTTATGACACAATTGTGGGTGTGACTACTGGGCTTTTTTTTCTTTATTGTGTTTATATGTAGCTAAACTGCTTTTTATTTATTTTTCTATTAATTTTGTACGCACTTTAACCTGATTTAATGTTGTCTCGTTATATATTTAACCTTTTAATTGTTTTTTTTTTGTGTTATTTGATTTATCAATGTACTTGTGCAATTACTTATTTACGAATAAAGTGGGTTTTATTGATGATTCTTTCCCACAATAGTATATTAACGGGCTAAACCACAATTGCGCAAAGCTCGTTGATTTTAATTTGAGTAGTTTCATTGTTTACCTGTCCCCCCCATGATGCAACACTTACCTCATCCAGCCTATCTAATTCAAATAGCACAGCGTACCTACCAGTACAAGGCCACTTTGTTTGATCGAATTTGAGGTTTGCGAGTAATTAAATATCAGACTTGTCAATAAAGTCTAATCTTTTAATTATTGTCAGGAAAGTGGATGTAAGGTAAGCAATTAATTTGAGTAATAGTAGCATTATTGTCAGTAAATTCAAGATAAATCACTTAGCGATTGTTTTGTTCTTGAACTTGTATTCTTACAAATAAGTTCAAATTACACTTTTCAAGATAGGGTACCTGGGGGACGCTACAACTTTATTGAGTACTCTGCATACGAACACAGGATGTCTCGTATTAATTTAACTACTTGAACACAGGATGTATTTATGGTCACAGGTATAATAGTTTTAACAGGATAATCTAACGGAAACCAGATGTGCTATTACGCTCGGTCGTATATAGGTTAGGTAGTTGCTGTAGAATAGGATTAATTAATCAAACGCAAGCACAGGTAGGAAAATACCGACACAGGCGTACGCCTTGGGAGTATCTCCCGAGGAGTGTATTAGGATGTGTTTGTTTACGCTGGGCATACGCCCGAGTAAGTGTTTAGTGTACAGGTATGGTGAGGTTTTGCAGACGGGATCGATTAGTAATCCACCCAGAGCAGAAAACATTATTTTAACGGAAAACTGGTCTGGTAAATGAGATCGAAACATTTATAACTTACCCCGAAATAGGTCGGCTGGTAGAAATCACGGCTAGGTCGTAATAGAAGTCGGCAGGATAGAAGTGATCGGGATGACCGGAAGCAGTAAGATAATATCGGTATCAAGAAGTCCGTGAGGGCTTCGGAAAATAAGTAATTGATTTCGCTTTTTTTCAATGTGCTCATGCTTATGCTTAGATTTATATATATATATATATATATATATATATATATATATATATATATATATATATATATATATATATATATATATATATATATATATATATATATATATATATATATATATATATATATATATATATGTTAGTCGTAGACTGTTCAGGAGTCCTCCTCCTCGGCACTGGTGAATCCATTCTTGTTGGTGTTGGGATGTTTTGTGTTATTGTATAGTTTACAATCATGAGATGTGGTTATTTTTGGTGGAAAAAAAAGATATCGATTTATTTGAATATTTGTGATAATTGGTGTAAGTGTGCGTGTTGTTTAGTGGGGTGTAGCGTGCTTAGTGTGGTTATTCCGATTCGTTTGCCGGTCTCATGCTAGGTCGCCGTCGAATAGACGGGGACATGTGGAGTGCATATGAAACATTATCTAGGGATTCTTCAATCTCCTCCGGGAGGTAGTCAAGGAGTTGAGTTAGGATCGCGTGAGGGGTGCATGAATTTTATTTTGGTTTTTTCCGTGGGAATTAAGGAAAACGGTTGTTATAAGGAGTGGTAAGGATCTCTCAGGTTGGGATTGCGTCGCCAAAGATTCTTTTGTGTGAAAAGTTTCTCTGTAGTGTTTGTACTCTGTGTATGATGGGTGATATGTTTGTGTGTTGTGTATGCGTCTGAGTATTCGGCGTTCACAGGAAGCGATAGAGGAATGGTGGTTGGGGTTTATATTGGTGTATATGAGTGCTCTGAAATCCATAACAGGGCGGATGTATGTTTTGTAGGTATGTTGTAGTGTTTTGGGGTGGCAACCTCTGATTCTACCCCGGAGGGCGCCCAGTAGTTTTGCTCGGTTCCTTATTCTGTTAAGTGTTTTTTGTACATCGGGGAGCCAATTAAGGGTTTTAGTAAAGAGTATTCCTAGGTAAGTGACTTCGCGTTGGAGCAGGAGTATTTTGTGATTAGCGTGAAGGAAACGTTCCTGTCGGCTAGCTTGCGGCGTTTATCTTCGGTGTAATTAGGATGTTGGAAGAGAATTGCTTGAGTTTTGGTGGGATTGACGGAGACTCTACACCGGTTAGCCCAGTTGGAGAAGTTCCGGGGGTTTTAGATATGAGGCGGGAGGCCGTTCCGCTGTTCCGATTAATCGCCCAGAAGGCGGTGTCATCCGCAAACTGCGTTACTACTCCGGGTTGTGTTATTTCGAGAATGTGGGCTGCAAAGGTTGTGTAAAGGATCGGGGCTAAGGCAGAACCTTGCGGGACGCCTGCTATAGGTTGAAAAGGATCGGAGAAGGTATTTCCTAGTTTCACCCAAACTGACCGATTGATCAGGTAGGAGAGCAGTAGTTTGTAAATGGGGTCGGGTATGTTAAGGTTGCGGATCTTGTATAGGAGACCGGCATGGCAGACGCTGTCAAACGCTTGCTTAATGTCCAGAAACACAGCCAGGTTGCATTGCTTGTGATTGAATGCCCTGGTGGTCTCTGTAAGCAGCTTTAACAAGGTATCGTGAAACGTTCGGTTGGGACGGAAGCCGAATTGGCTGTTGGAAGGAGGTCGTTGAATTCTAGGTGGTCTCTGAGTCGCCTGGCCAGAATCTGCTCGAAGCATTTTCCGAGGAAACTCGGGAGGGAATGGGTCTGTAGGAGGAGGATGTGGTTAGGTCGGAGTGGGGTTTTGGTATCATGACGGTGGAGGCTTATTTCCAGTCCGTCGGGAAGTGGGATAGGATTAGGCATTTATTGTAAGTGTCGGAGAGTAATCGGAAGGCTGGGTGAGGTAGGTGCCGGAGGATTTTGCGATTAAGGCCGTCATGACCTGAGGCTGAATTTTTCCCTTTTTTGAAGTACGAGTTGACCTGATCGGGCGTGATGGGGGCAAAGAAAGGATTGTCGTTATCCAGCAGGATTTCAGTTAGGTTAACGTTGCGGAATTCTTCAAGGCGACTCTCAAGGAGTGCCTTAAACCGGTTGTCGAACTGGGGATCATTTGAGGATCGGAAAATGGATTGAAGGCGAAGACCGAAGAAATCGGCCTTTCCTCGTTCGGAGATGAGGTTGCTCTGAAGGTCGATTAGGTGGGATTTAGGGTTTACTTTCCTTCTGCTCAGTCTATCGAACTGTTGCATGAAGAGTTTTCTGTAATCTAACTGGGAGGTGGCCTTGGTCCAGAAGTCTTCGGCGTGTTTGTTTGCTTCTCGTCTGACTAAGGCGTTAAGGCGATTGTATTCGGTTTTGAGAACCGGATCCCTAGATCTCAAGAATTGACGATAGATTCGTCTTTTCTCTTTGATCCAGTTCACGATGTGCCGTGGGAACGGTTTGAGGGAAATGTCGATGTTTTTAATGGGACAGAGATATCAACCACTTCCGTAATTACGGAAATTAGGTCTCTAATGGCTTTCTCGAGATCTTGGGTCGTTTGAAGATTGGGTGTTGGAAGGTTGTTCGAGTTCCAGTCTGCGTTTCAAAAATCTTTAATGTTCTGAGGAGGTGCTGGGGGAGGTAGATGAAATGACCAGTATATATATATATATATATATATATATATATATATATATATATATATATATATATATATATATATATATATATATATATATATATATATATATATATATATATATATATTGACAAACTGTAAACTGAGATTTTTAAAATCGGTTATATTATTAACTAATAATAAATCTCATCTTTAACATCCAATACAGTGTATTTATTTATGACAAAATCAGTTATTTATAAGTAGCTTCGATAACCAAATTACAGTCTTTTTTGACGCAGTGAAATCTGTCGGCTACAAAAAGATCCTCTGCAATTAACCAAACTTTTCGCACTTCATTCGGGCACTGCCTACTGCTAGCTAATTCGTTTCTTATTGAAAATTATTGACATAATTAATTTGTAAAACAAATCCAAAACGAAATTTTGTTGACTCGGTCTCGGTTCTGATAATCGTTTACAGTTGTGCAATATATTTTTATCATATGATTACCCACACTCGTTGGACTTTGCATGCCAGAATAAGTGTGAACAGACCTTAAACGACTTTATTTATACGAGTGGATGGGGATTTTTAAGACCTTTAGGATGCTGAATCCCAAGATATTCGAACAATAATTTTATTTAAATTTGACAGCGCGGCTTAAATTTGAAAATAACCTAGAAACATTGACGATGTTGTGTTGGTATCCCAAAGTTACTAACTATATGAACCAATAACGACATACGTTTTTAAAATCTTAAACCATGCTTTACTAAAAGATGAGTCATAAGACACCTCTCGCCGGCCCGATTATAATTAATTATAATTATAATTAATCCGACAACACGGGAATGCATCGTTAGGAACGCCATCGCATTACAAGAAAACTTTCTCGGTCACAGGTGAAATATTTTGTGAGTTTATTTTAAGAGTTACTATTGGGATCCTTGAATATTTTTTTGCAGTTAGTGCGAGAGTGTAGAGGTAAGTGTAGTAGGATTTTGATCACGATTTGATTTGTTTACTACAATTTCGTAATGTTTAAGTGTTTTGAATGTTGCATGCGTCATCTCTCCTTATACAGTAAGGTGTGTTGGTGCACCATCCAATCAGGAGAGTACGCATCATTAAAAACTGTACCTACTAGAAAATTTAAATTGTACTTATGTCAATAATCAATTAATTTAACTGAAACTTTTCTATTTGCATTATTACTGAATTAATGAAACTCATTTTTTTCACAGACATGCCAACACAATACCTACACAAGGAAAGGAAGCGTTTCTAGAGGCACATGGATGCAACAGCAGTTAGCTGCTGCAATTAATGCCTTATACCACGTAAAATGTCCCCTTGCGCTGCCGCTGCTCATGCTGTTTCCATTGTCCTGCGCTCCCTCAGTTGGCGGTTTTTCGTGCGAAAGTCAAATGACTGACAGCGCAAGTGCGAGTGAGTGTTTACATTCACCCGTCTCTCACGCTTCCTGCCAGTCATCGAGCGCGGATGTTTTGTGACAGCCTGTTGTGGTTTTATTTATTATTTTGATATTTTGATGTAACACAGTTACTCTGAGGGTATTTATAATGTCACAGTCTACGTCGTCGCCGGAATGGAGTAATGAGAAAATAATGAAGTTCCTGGAACTTTACGCAAGTGAGCGAGCGATATGAGAGCCATCGGATAAAAATCATAAGTTGAAACATAAAGTACACGATGCGTGAAATTGCATCAGCAATAACTTGGATAATAGTCCAATAGAAGACTTGAAATCGAAGAAGAAATCCCTCATGGCCACGTTTCGAACTCTATTAAAGAAAAAAAAGCTTCTATTCGTTCTGGGGCAGGTGCTGACGATGTGTTCCAGCCAATATGGTTTTCTTTTGAAATTATGGAGAACTTTTTGGGATCAATTTAAGAGGTTGAGGAAACTGTAAACACAGAAGACAGGGTAAGTTCATTCATATATTTAAAACACTCATTTTTGTTACAATTATTTATTAAGTAATTATTAAATATCTACAGTATTTAAATTATGGAAATAATGACCAAATTCAGTTCGAATTTCGCAAATATTTGTTGGCGAGCGTCTTGCCACATGTGGTATTGGCCTAATTGCTGAAGTTTCTGGGTTGTTTTGTGTTTGTCTCCGTCAACTGTGGAATCAAAAGTTCCTGGGAGGGTGTACATGTTTCGAGAAGAGTTACTGTTTCTTAACAACTTATGTAACAAAGTACAGGTCATAGTTACTAGAGGTACATTTTCTATGTCAATTTCGATTGATTTTTTTAAAATTCGAAAAACTGTAGTTAAAACACCGAACACATTTTCAACAATGACACGAGAACTTGAAAGTTTGTAATTGAAAGTACGTTCCATTGTGCCAATATTATGATATGATTACCCGGAAAGGGTTTCAATATGTGTTTATGTAATGCAAAAGCTCCATCCCCAAGAAATACATAGGGCACATCTGTTTCTCTTCCGGGTAATGGGGCATCTGATGACAAATTAATGGTATTTGTGTCAATTTTTTGCCAAAGTAAACAATGTTGTAAAATTCCCCCATCACTAATGCGCCCCTGGCCACCGATGTCATAAAAAATAAAACTGTATTCACTATCAACTAAAGCCATTAGTACGATGCTATATGCACCCTTAAAGTTATAATATTTTGAACCACTGTGTGCTGGGCAATTAATTACAATGTGCTTCCCATCTATAGCTCCTGCGCATCGTGGAAACTTATTTCTAAATCCTTTTTCTTCATCTGGTGTTTGTGGTAACTGAAACAAAGAAAACATTAAATATGAAGAATATATAAAACAATAAAATGAAAAATATATACAATATATTAAATATAATATACAACATTAAAAATTACTAATAATATACGTTTTTTTTTCGGCCTTTACTTAGTCAAGATTTGCCAGTCCCACCGCCAACGCCAATTCAGTCGCAACAAACTGTCCAAATGCCACTTTCATCACCATCACAGACAGTCTCATCACCATCACAGACAGTCTCATCGCGATCACACACCAAACCAATCAAGACCAGTAAAAAAGCAAGCCTCGATACAGATGAAGCACTAAATAAAATATCTCAAAGTTTGGATACTCTGAACCATGTACTAAGAGAAAAAAGAAAGTATGTAAATGATGAAGATGAGTGCGATATATATGCGAAATTTTTGGCAAAAAGATTACGAAAATATCCGGAGTCAATGCGACCTAGAGTTATGTACCAAGTGGATGGGTTGCTTTTAGAAAATCCTTGTCCTGCTGAACGACCATCAAGTGTCTACTCGTCTCATTCATCGCAATCACAATATTCCGATTACCAAATTTCATCAGGACAGACTGCAATGCATGACACTCCACAATCTTCAGAACCTTAACTTTATGTCATGCAACCACAGAAAAGAAATGATACACCTCAAAACCAAAAAATGGATATCATTTCATCAGCGTACTGGAGTTCTTCCCAAATGTAAGAGTTCTTATTCATTTATTTGTTGATTACTGTTGTATTTTAGACAATTGGCCCTATGATGTATCACCTCTGTTTATTTTAACTGTTTTGATATACTTTACATCATAGCAAACGACACTTAACAGTGTGTTAAGAATATAACACTGTTGTTAAAATAAGCAGAGGTGATACATCATAAGGCCCAATAAATGCATAATTTGAAATTAGACTCCTACTTTTATTACTTACCTTAATTTGGTCCTTCAGAACAGAGTTGATAGCTTTGCATACTTCAGAAACAATTATCGAAATGGCTGGTGTGGAAACCTTAAATCAGTAGTGGAGACTTCTATAACTATCCCCTGTTGCTAAATATCGTAATCTAATTTGGTTTTTCTTGCAAAAGTTATAAAACTCGCCAGAATCCTCACTAGTTAACTCCTTGAAAAAGTTATCTGCTTCTGAAACAAAAAAGAAATGTTCATGATTCACACATAAAACCATACTACAACTTTAATACATAAAAATAATATACAGGGTTATTACAAATGATGTTCCCGATTTCAATTATAAATATTACTGGATTAACCTGTTTTAAGGCCATTTCAGTTTGTACCACTGGAAAGAAAAACTCATAAAGTTTTGTTTACATTCATTTAAGTACGTATCAGCTGTTTGTTAAAGTCAATTGTTGTCAATTGTGTAATGGCTGAATTTGAAGACAGGAATGCATTTTATGTTTTGGATTGTCACATCAACCAATCAGTTATTAGTGTGCAACATCACTTGAGAACTAAATTTAATGAAGATCCTCCTAGCAATCACCCTATTCGCCAGTGGTACTTGAATTTTAAGAGAAATTGGTGCATTTGTAAAAAGAAATCAACTGGAAGGCCGTCAGTAAGCAATGACGCTGTAGAGCAGGTAAGGGAAAGTTTTACGCGTAGTCCACAGAAATCTACTGTTAAATGCAGCAGACAGCTTGGTATACCACAGCCAATAGTTTGGAAAATTTTACGTAAACGTACAAATTTCAAGCCTTACAAACTTCAGCTTGTTCAAGCATTAAAACCAAATGACAAAGTTCTAAGACTTTCTTTTTGTGAGAACATGTTTAGTCTTTAGTGAAGAAGCCACATACTACTTGTGTGGTAACGTGAACAGACATAATGTCATAATATGGGGCTCGGAGAACCCACACACCTACATCGTGCACTTGCGCGATACTCCGGAAGTTAATGTGTTTTGTACTATCACTTACAACAAAGTGTACGGACCTTTTTTCTTTGTTGGACAAACAATAAATAGAATAAATCTTGGACATGATGACGGAATGGCTTCTACCGTAATTAGAACAAGAATCCCTAAACTTCATTCTGAATGTTAAAACTGAACTTCAAAATCGACTACCTGGCAGATGAATCGGTCGTGCAGGTCCAAGTGATGGTGCACTCCTGAAGTGGCCTCCAAGATCTCCGGGCATCAGCCTCTGTGATTTTTTCTCGTGAGGATACATCAAACATAAAGTGTATACACCACCAGAAAGCATACCTGAGATCCAACAACGGATTACCAGAGCTATCGAAACAATCGACCTGAACACTTAACAAAGTATGGCAAGAGCTTGATTACACGCTTAACATCTGTCATATCACAAGGGGTTCATTTATAATTCTTGGCACCTGGGATGAAACTTTTTGAGTTTTTCTTAAAATGCAACCATTTTATTTTTTTGTATGATAAATAAAACTAGATTTATGTGCACTTGAAATCATGAACATCATTTGTAATAACCCTGTACTTTTATATTACAACTTAGAGAACAACATAAATACAAAGTGTACAGGAATTTCTAGTACTTACGTCGTTCTATTACGATGAATTGCTAACATCCACCATCTTCTTTGGGGACGACATCTTTTTTTTATTCGGTTTCTTTTCAAAACAGTTACATAGTTATACAAACGGAGCAAACATAGCGCTGTGGCCGCAACAATTTCTACGTCCGCCATTGCTGTGAGTTGAACAGAAGTTAAAATTAAAATGGCTGAATGTGAACACACACTCGCGTCGATGTTACCGCAGAAGTATTTTTGTGCCGGATAGCGGGCAGCGCGAATAGCAGCGGCAGTGGCTGAATATAAATGGGACAATAGACAAGAATAAAATGGGTGTGCGCCGAGCAGGCCGTGAATTCAATATTCCAGAAGCCACTTTACGCCGTCGTCGAAGAAAGGGTGATATACGGACCAAGACATCAGGGTTCTCGTCCACTCTAGGAGAGTACAACGAAGCTAAAATTATAGCTCATATTAAAAAGCTACAAAAACACGGATTTGCGCCATCAAGAACTTTTGTACGTTCTATGGCATTTGGTCTAGCTAAACAACTACAACTACCTCACAAGTTCAACAAAGATTCTAGGATTTCTAAGAAGAAATAAAAGACTTACAATACGCAAAGCTGAAGGTGTGTCGGCATCTCGTACATTGGCAATAACAAAAGGGAACGTTGCCTCTTACTTTGATCTTCTTGAACGTATATTGATCGAAAATAATTTAATGAATGAGCCTGGGAGGATATTTAGCATTGACGAGATAGGCTTGCAATTAAGTACTAGACTATGACATGTTATAGCTGCCAAGGGATAAAAAAATATAGCATCAATCTCATTTGCCGAAAAGGGGGAAACTATTTCAGTTATTGTATGTTGCAACGCTGATGCTACTACATTCCACCGACCTGTATTTTTAAAGGTAAGAACAAAAAGGCCAGGTCCTCTGGTGTACATGTCAGAAAAATCTGCATACATAAACAATGACATTTTTTTAAATGGCTTAAAGAACAATTCCAACCTCGGAAACTCCAAGGAAAAGTGTTATTGCTACTTGATGGACATTCTTCTCATTGCAGTAATGTGCAAATGTTGAAATATGCAGCTGAAAATGAAATAATCTTATTTTGCTTGCCAAGTCACAGTACCAAATTTTTACAGCCTTGGGACAGAGGATTTTTAAGTCCTTCAATGCATTTTATTATGATGCTTGCTATTTGTTTATACGAGACGTATTACCAGGCTCCAATTTGGACAACTACTTGCTTCTGCATGGGAAAAATCTGCTACCATAAAAAATGCAGTATCGTCGTTTAAAGCAACAGGTGTAGTACCTTTTGATCCAAACATTATTCCTGACTGCGCCTACCTTACAGAATAAGCTCCACAGGATAATGAAAGTAATAATAAGGAAAACGTCAGAAGAAGAGATAATTCTCCAGAGTCAACGCCAGGTTGTTCTAATTTCCCTGATCCAGGCCCCATTACTCCTCGAAAAATACTGGACCAAATATCTCCAGTGCCCGTAGCACGTGCAGTGGAGACTGTAAGAAAACGTAGCAAACAACTTGCTTCTGTCCTAACGACTTCCGAAAATATTGCAGATAAGAAGAAAAAAGCAGAAAAAAAGGCAAGTTTCAACTTCGAAATCAATAAATGGGATTAAGAAAATTATCAAAAAAAACGCCCGCTATTCCGATTCTAACGAGGAAAATAAAATTGCCGTTCCTTATGACGACTCAACTAGTTCTGAAGACGAATCAGACATTTGTGTAGAATGTAAACAAGATTATAACAAGACAAAAAGAAAGGAAGACTGAATCCAGTGCATAAAATTCCAGCGTTAGATGCACGAAGACTGTACCAAGTATCTGAATTTCTGCGAAAAAAGTCTGACAAAAAAAAATAATTTTTTGTTTATACAATCATGTTTTGTAATAAGAGTTTTACTTATTAAGTTCGATTTTTTTGTAATGTTTAAATATTTTGATGTATAATAAAAGGTTTAATAAAATGACGTTAAGGCTTTTAAATGCATTTTACAAATTAACTATTGAAAATATAAGTTAAAGGGGGTGCGTCAACTCGGCCAAATCCCTGCGTCATCTATTCTATATACATAAGGTTAGATGACGCACCTTCAAGAAAAAAAAATTAAGATTTTACCAGAACTTAAAGCCAAACATAAAATTCTTAGTTTCCCGTGAAAACCTAATACCTTAGAATATCCAATTCCATATCTGGTATTTTCCTTTTAATTAAAATTTAGAGTTTGCAGCATTTACCCTACAGATATCTTCTTCTTAATGTACTTGGTCATATTAGTTGAAATTCAGCAAATATTGACTTGGTCACTTTTTGAAGTAAGCGAATGATATGCGCCCATTATGTTAACTTTTGTGTCTTATTATCATGAAAAGTAGAATCTTATGGCTTAAAATTACTTCCTCCGTCGTGTTTGTCTCACTCTTTGCAAA
This sequence comes from Vesta saturnalis, assembly GCA_036346205.1. NCBI lineage: Eukaryota > Metazoa > Arthropoda > Insecta > Coleoptera > Lampyridae > Vesta > Vesta saturnalis. Next base: position 1,184,725 of record JARFJB010001714.1, read on the forward strand.
TCACTATAAAATGCTTGCTTCAGTCGTTTTTCTACTTTTAGGTGAAAAAAGTTTAGGCGTTTGTACCTACTGTTTGAAAATAAACTACACCAAAATTTGTCTAACTTTCCCACTTCCTTTAACTTATAAACAGTCAAACAAACAAGATTTTTTATTCTTATTTAATGGATAAAGTTCTATCAACTGTATTTAAATACTTTAAGCGCGTCGACATTACCACGTGTGTTCATGTCTGTCTTTATGTATTTTGTATAATGACTAATTAATGAGGAGTTAGAAACTGAGTGACAGAAGTCTGTCATGTTGTGGTATCAGCTCATCCATGAATAACGGAAGTAAGATATATTATAAATACAAAATTCTTTTTATAGATTTACAATACTAATTTTATTCAAGAAGAAACGCGATAAAAAGAAGGCCTATTAGCAATTAAAGTTTAAACTTCCGCAAATTCAAAGTCTTAAAAAATACACCAACTGAAAGGGTGTTATATATAAGCACCTCTAAAGCTGTGAAACAAACGGAAATGACGCTGTTATCTTTAACACGCAGTGCTAAAACACAGACTGAGAGTCTATTTGAAAATAGTTTGTGTAATTTCCGCTCTCGAGCCACTTGTTATAATGTAATAATATAACGGCAGATAAAGCTGCTGTATTCCCTACAAGCGCTCATATTCAATCTACACTGTAAAATTGCAATCTCTATTAAATTTTTTACTCTTATTTTATTAATTGAGTAACTAACAAAACGCAATAAAAATCAGCTCATGGGCTAATACACACTAATTGTTGTTACATTGGTTAATATACTCAATGCATAGAAAGTGGTATGTCTGATTGTGAAATAAAACACTTAATTTCCCCTTTCAGTTAATTTAAATGATAAAATTACATTATATGCAAATAAAGAAAAAGGTAATCGAAATTAAAGTCAGTATATTACAGCGTTAGTGACAAGTAAAAGTTATTCGAAACGGTGTAGATTCTGGTAGAGCTTTTATAGAAATAGCCGTGTACTGAATAGAATATCGTTCTCAACAAGCGCCAAAAAGCTCGAGGGACTTTCCAGTCATCCTGCAATGGCATAAGGGTATAATGTATCCCGCTCTGGTTAGAAACTTCAAACTACAAATGTCTGTATAGCTGGTAGGAAATTACGCGACTACTATCTTTCATTTTACGCCCCAAAATTTCTTATTCCAATTTCCTGTTCGCGTCTGTCAGTTGTTAAAGTCATTTTCTGATAAGCCTCGTCGCGACCATTATGCAATAGAACTATTATATAAAGCCGTTATCTCGCGCATTATATGTCATGCGGTAGGGAATTGCTCGTACAGAAGTTGGCAGCACAGTTTCTCGCTTCAATTGACACACCTGATGTGACGCCATTTATTCCTTACAGTTTAGTATTGTTTGTTGGAGCTATTGTTCAATCCTATTATTTTCTTATAAGATTTTCTTGTGATACAATTTTATACAGTTCTGTAGGCACCTTGAATTGTTCTCTCATAAATATTACTAGATATTCAGCTTTAAATTAGCAGTAATTACTATCAATCTATCCTAAAATTTAACGTTTTGTAAAAATTTGGTATACATATTAATTAAAAAAAAATAGTTTTAATGACTTTTCTTTAAATTTATGAGTTACTAGTTGTTAAGTTATAATTATACAAAATTTGTGAATTAGAGAAAATAGTTTAAAGAATAGTTTAAAAAATGATTATTATCATCAAACTATTCTAAAATATACAGGGTGTCGGGTAATTCCCTCGACAACAAATAAATTAAGATTAGTTACCTTGCAAACGGTTAATTTTTGTTAAAAGATTGTTACATTTTTCTACACTGCAACTGAATCTACTTTTAAATAGATACCTATATTTACCCTAATTTAATAATCTGATTGTAACGATTTTGTACTTTTATGGAGTTTAAAATATTTGTAACACATCTAATATAATACAATTATGCATAAGACTACTTTTGAAAAATTAACGGCTCATCATGCAATATGTACCGGGTGGCCAACTAAGAACGGCCGTCGGTCATATCTCAGGAATGGATTATAGCACAGGTTCGGGAAAAAAATTTGATAACAAAAGTGGCCTCCAGAAACGCCTGGAAATTATTTTCAGAATTGTAAGTCCACCACTAGAGGGCGTATTTGACAGTTAACATTTTAAAAAGCAAAATTTACTCAATTAAGGGGCATATTAAATATTATAATCAGATTCCTTGACAAATTCTGGATATTTTTTATTTGACAAGTTTTAGTCTATCTATTCAAATAAGAGGTGGGGGAGAGTGGGAACCTTGTTACGAATAAAACGCCTTTAATTCAGGTTCTGCTTGACCAAATTTAATAAACTTGATGTTGTTTGAAAGAGCTTTTGTTAAACAATGCATTAATAAACAAGTAATCACCTGTATTCGCTTAAAATATTTTGGACGGTGGTTCGACATATACCCAAGTCTCTAGCTATAGCTCTGTTCTACCTCTGCGTTGTCTTCGGCACACAGGAAGATTCACATTTCCAGTAGTACGCACACGGTGTGCGAGTCGGAGAAAAACTCTTCTGCTGTGATGCCATCTGTTTGGGTATTTCAGTGCATACACTCTAGCAGCAACGGTTGCATTTCTCATACATTCAAAATAAACTGCCAACATATCAAATGCTTCTTCATTTGTAAGAATCATTTTGGTACGAAAAGATAAAGAAGTCTATTAAATGCAACATTTGTTGTTGCTGGGCAAATATCGGTTTTTATTGATATTTTATGCTTTTGATCTACTAACACATCGCTTGAAAACAAATATAACATTCCTATATAATTAAAAAAATTAATAATAATAATAAAAAAAAAAAAAATTTGTTCTCATTGTTAGTAGCTACAGCATTAGATTTAGGTAATCTAGCGGCAACCATAACATTAGTATGATAACAGTTTAAATTACTGCAGACCAATGTAAGATCTCTTCATGCAGGCTAAATTTAATAATTTCCGTTAACGCGAACTAGCCTACTAGACGTTGGAAGAACAATTCCCGCCATTTGCCTGTTTCTTACAATACCTCAGGATAGGAAAAAGATATCGACTTGCAGGTTTCACTGTTTTATTACTAATTTAGTCTACTTTTTAAAAACCTACTTAAATTTTTATGCTTCCATTTAAAATTGTAAAGATAAAACACAATATTAAAAAAATATTAAACAACGCCCTCTAGCGTTTATGTTATTAATCAGATTGCTTCAAATTTACAAATTTTCTATTGTTTAACAAATGCTCTTTCAAACAACATCAAGTTTATTAAAATCGGTCAAGCAGAACCTGAATTAAAGGCGTTTTTTCGTAACAAGGTTCCCACTCTCCCCCACCCCTTATTTGATGAGATAGACTAAAACTTGTCAAATAAAAAATATGAAGAATTTGTCGAAGAATCTGATTATAATATTTAATGTGCCCCTTAATTGAGCAAATTTTAAAAAATTTTGCTTTTTAAAATTTTAACTGTCAAATACGCCCTCTAGCGGTGGACCTACAATTCTGAAAATAATTTCCAGGCGTTTCTCGAGGCCACTTTTGTTATAAAAATTTTTTTACCGAACCTGTGCTATAATTCATTCCTGAGATATGGCCGACGGCCGTTCTTAGTTGGCCACCCGGTACAGGGAATCTCGTTTTCCGCACTTATTTTTAAAGATAGGGGTTAGCGGTTTTCGCGACAATGTGCTCCTTTTTTGGGAAATTGAAGATGGCGCCAGCAGGATATTCATAGCTCTTTTGGTTTCTGAGATGCAGGGAAGAATTGAAAAGTATCAATTTTGAGGCAACCCTCGTATCTCAGTTATCGTTAAAACGTATTCCTATAGAATTTTTTCCATAGAATCCACTGGCGTGGTCAGTTTTTTCTAACACCTTCCGTTTTTTAGTTATGAAACACACATACGTTTTTTAAATGGAACACCCTGTATAAAACAACCTCAGAATTTAAGATTTTCTAAAATTTTCTTTTGCGTTCAATTAGTAGGTGTAGGCTATGGCTAAAATTTATTAAACACAAAATCCATGTAAGTAATTATTATACTGGCAACATTAATTCAAATGATGTTTTTTAATTCTCAACTCTTAATTATTTATTACAACATTTTAACTTAACTATGATAAAATTACTTTATAAGAGCAGAGTTGTAGCTTGAGGCACCATCTTGTTGAAGATAAACGGCATTATAAACGGCCAATGGAACATTTTCCATGGAATAACTTCCTCAGGGATTTCTCGGACGAATAATTCTGGGAAAGGTTGCCGTCCTACTAGATATCTAATATCCACAAAAAGAACTCTTAAGATATTATTCTAACCATAACGCTCATAATACGTTTCCTTTTTACGGAAGGAAGGGGGGAAGGAGGCAAGGAGGGAAGGAGGGAAGGAGGGAACGAGGGAAGGAGGGAAGGAGGGAAGGAGGGGAGGAGGGAAGGAGGGAAGGCGGGAAGGAGGGAAGGAGGGAAGGAAGGCAGGAAGGAAGGAAGGAAGGAAAGAAGGAAGGAAGGAAGGAAAGAAGGAAGGACGGAAGGACGGAAGGACGGAAGGACGGAAGGACGGAAGGATGGAAGGAAGAAAGGAAAGAAGGAAGTAAGGAAGGCAGGACGGAAGGAAGTGGTCCACCACCCGGCTTGACTGGGTCAAGCAGTCTACATTTCAGGACAGATCGAGCTTGGAGGTTGGTTCGGTGTTATAAGGATACTCGACGCATTACGAGTGATGGCAAGTAGAGGACAACCACGCTTGGTTAAGAGTTTGGTGCGTATGTGGCGCCTACCTTTCGGTTTATCCCCATAAGCATGGCTAATTTCCAAGAAGGCAGGATAAGGAATTAGACGTGGTTTGGCAGGCACTACTGATGTAGTTGAAAATAAAAACTAAAATTAATATGTAACTGATTAAAAATTAAATATATATTTAAATGATTGAAAATTGAAATAAACCATAATTTGTTAGAAACTAAACATAAGTGACTCACTACTGCAGCGGAGATAAACAAACTAGAATGCAAAATAAATCAAAATGAATAGTTTGTTATAAAAACGATACGATATTGTTTGACTCTGGTCTCTCATAGCACGTAACGACACTTACGACGAAAACACACTGAAGGCATAAACATCCGGTTGAGGAGAGGAATCTGGAAAAGGGGCAATTCTTCCTTGTAAAGGAGCTCGGAAAGCGAGAATACGATGGACCGAGGTGACGAAGGTGCCGCACGTCGGACAAAGGTCATCATCGGAGACACCAATACGCTTTCGATGACATCCAAATCCTCCGTGCTATGTAAGGATGCGGACCACCTGGTACGTAATTTTGGTGCAGCCAAGGTTGAATATTAAGGCTCATGGAATAGATGTTGCATTCTTTCACGGATGCATCCCACAGCCGCTGCCATTCACTGAAGGCCATAGTCTTGATGTGACGGCGAGCGGCTGAAAAGGAAGAAAAAGCTACGGAAGAAATACGTCTATCTAAAAGGGTGCAGGTGCCGGTCCATCAGGAGTCCAGTGCAGTAAATTTCCTGCAATAAAAGATGAAGCGGAGAATGGTTGGCAATCGTGCACAAGGAGTCAACGGGTACGGTTCTGTAGGCCACAAGACTATAACGAGGCCAGTTTCCTGACCACGTGAGAATGTCTGAGTCTGTCATACCAGATGTCTAAGCCTTAGGTTAGAGTGGGAAGCACTGCACAGTTAAAAATCAACTGCCAGGACTTTTTGGCAGACTCCATTTGAGACACGAGTATTTGTATAGTAGATGAAGTAAGGTTTTACCTTTTTGGACTATGTTGTTACTGAGAGTTGGAACTGGTTGGACTGTCATGTTGTCTCTGGGCTCGTATAATTGATGCTACTGTCTCAGATATCTGAAATAAAAAGGAAAAAGTGTAAGTTTTGTCGTGCCTGCAGTGCAATGCATAGTCCAACAGTAGAATGGAATTTCCGTACCTTGAGGCGGTACAGAACAAATAGGAGATAAGTTTAGGACAGGAAAGAGTCGAGACTAGTATACTTACTCGGGGTGTCCCTTCTCGTCGCCGTTCGGGAGAGTGCTTACCCAAAAAGGGCAGACATCTCCTGAGCGTGCGTTTGTCTACAAGTCAGTCTCAGTTTGCGCCTTCGCTAGTGCTGCCACTTTGAAGATGACAAGTAGGGCCTTCACCAAATCTAGGCCTCCGTAGAAGCACAGAATGGCATCGAACCCTAAAGCGGGTGAAACGGGCGTTTTCTCGAACGCGCCTTAACCGCATTTCGTACTTCCGCATTTTTACTCCCGCTCACCGTCGGTTTGGCGTAAGTAACGCCAGTTCGGTGTTGAGAGGGCGCCGCTGTCGGCGGAGTCTTCTTCGGTCATTGTTGTGCGTCGGTCTGCTTCCGCTGCGGGGGAGGTGCGAACCTTAGGCATCCCCGAAAGTTGGCCGGGTGATCATCACCGCAGTTCACGTACTTGGCTCGGTTGGTGCGGGGTTTAGTGCATTCGCTGGAGTGGTGATTTCCTGTGTACTTAACACAGCGTGCCGCCGCTCTACAGCGGCGCTGTGAGGAACCAAACTCCTGGCACTGGCAACACTGTACCATGCGGGATTTCCATCTCAAGTCTTCGATCGAGATACAAAGCCAGACCACGTACTTTACCTGCCGGATTCTCCTTAGGTTTTCTTCTACTTAGAGCGTCACTAACAGAAGTGGGTTCGGTCGTCCTTGTTTCTTCATCGCAAAACAAGGGAATCGTATTAATATCGCGTTTGTGAAGCTTGGAGCAAACGTCGCTCTCAGAGGTTTCTACAGGTACGCCTCGTAGAACCACCTTGAACTTGGATTCGCTCGTTGCCTGATAGGTATGATATGGAATACCGTGCCTATCTATATACCGCATTAGCTTGCCACGGTCCTTGGCTGTGGCAGGTTGTATCCGGTATCCCTCGTTGATTGTCTTCGCTCAAGTGAAGGCGATCCCTCGTCGGTCTAATTCGCAAGAGAAGATGACCCAGTTGTTCTTCTGGCAAAGGATAACTGGCGGTACTCTTATTCTGGTAACGGCGGTTTCTATAGCTTTCGGGCGCTCCGTGGCGATTGCAAGAGCGCTTAAAGCGTTGTCAGCCGGTGTGGGTCGGGCAGTTCATCGGTGTCTTCTTTGGCTTTATCCTCTGCAGCCGGAATTCTTCGTCGGACAATGAGGAGTCGTTGTCTGTGGTGTTGTGGATCGGTGGCGCGGTTACTAAGATTGGGGTATCCGGAGTCTTCTTTTTTTTGTTGTTGTCCTGGCTACTAGGGGGGTCCCAAGGGAGGTCTAACAACGGTGGGATCCCTGCGGGTTTGGCGCGTTGCTGTTGGCGATGCTTCATTCAACGGCTGGTACTATATGTTACTCGGCGAGTGGACATATAGCGGCACTCTAGCTGATGCGCTCTACTCGGCAGCGTGATAAAGATACTGGTAGAGGTACGTCGATTTAGTTCTTGTCTTACGATTTAAGCGATTAAGTTGATGTTTATTATTGGGAGCACAAGCAGCGATTGTCACTCCCAGAAGGATTAAGCATCACGTACCTTTGCTGAGCACTATCTGAAATAGAAACAACGCACAATTTTGGGTTCATCTATCTAAGCCATCTTGAAATTTTTACAAAATTCAAACATAACATTTTTCATTATGAGATTCTAACTCGTTTATGCATGTATAAGTACATACACATTCTTCCTCTACACTTTAATATAATATCAACATATTATTAATTCACTCACGCTACTCATTCGTAGCAATTCAACCCTATGGTCCGTAAAATATAGTAGTCACATACGGTGGCACTCATCGTCTCAACAGAGGTTTTACTAAAATATTATTTCTCACTCAAATTTAGTTTTTCCAACTCAAAAACCTTTACACAACGTTTAAATATGCTTTTACATAACACCCAACGCTTTATTAAAAATTCCAGACACCAAGCTTACGTTATATATACATCAAACGTTCTCTGGTACAAACTCACGTTCATACCTTGTCATACGCAGAACACAACACTAAATATACCCAGTGCGTCAAAATAACGTTCCTTGCAATACTTAAAATGTATAGTATGTATTTAAAACCAATTAGACCGTAGAAATATGCGTAGGAGGTTCTTTCGATAGAAACTTTTGCATTTTCGGTAGCTTTTATAAGCGAAATACAGAAGGGTGTCAACAATGCAAAATTACGAATTTTCTATATAAAAAAGTAAGTAAGAGTAAGCCATTACATGGGTTAGATTTTAAATAGCACGATTTGTTATATTTTCAAGCAAGCGAGATCACAACTCTAAACTCGCATATGTATTCCTCGGTTTAGGTTTGGTTTGCATTGGTTGTTTATATAATTTAAACATTGGTGTTCATTGGTTTAGCAAAGGAATATAAGAATTTGATGGTATAGCAGATATTAAAAGTAAGTACTGTTTTATTTAGATAATATTTTAGAAATATAGATGCATTTGTTGTTTTAAACCGGACGGTGCTATAGAATGTCTCCGTGATAAAGCAGTTCTAGTGAATTAAGTACGTGGTGTCTCGGGCTATGCAAGTTTAATCTTTCAAATTTTTAGCGATTGAAATTGCTTATAACAACCTATTTTTTGTGTTTAACTTCCACAAGCGTGACAGTAAAGGTGCCCTATCTAAAGGTATCGAACGATAAGGATGTGGAAGTTTCAACCTCCTCCCCCCGCCCAGAATTTCACGTAAGTTCCAAGATAAACATCCCTGTTTTGAGGCCGTGTGCCTCAGTAAAGGGCAGTTTTCCTTGAAACCTGTAAATGCGTTTATTGAAGAGAGAACTTGTGACTATTCTATCTTTGCCAAATTCTGAGGAGCTAGTAATTGAAATGGTAGCGGTATCAAGTCAACTTGTGCCTACCTGTGAGTGTGGTTATTCGTGTTCATGCTTCGTTGTGCATTTAATATAGAACAGTTTAGGCCGGTATGATATTTCAGTTGATATAGTTTCATTTTGTAAAATCAGTTAATCATTTAATATTTTACTGTCTGTTGAGAACGCTTTTACCTGTTTCACTGTTTTAATATATTACTGTTTATATGACAAAAAGCCAATGTTGTTACAATTCGAATTTTATTTTTGATGTTGGAGTAATGAAACTTATTAGACAGTTCGCTCCGTTCTAATAGACAGATAGTTTAAGATATTTTTAATTAGGTAAATGGCTTGTAGGCACAATTCGCTTTTCGCAAGCGTTACGGAAAATAATAAGGGCAAATCTAAAAGTGATCGGAATTAATTTACTATTATGTATGAATTTACTTCCCCAATTTGCTAAAGCTTCACCTTAGATAAACATTTCAATTCTTAATGACGTTTTTCTCTTTGCTTCTACCAAAAAAACTAAGCAAATCCCCACAAGATTGGCTTAATCTTATTTTTTAATAATTTATAGTGTGAAGTAACTGTTGGTTTTAAGGCCATTAGTTGCTTCAGAATCTCATACAGAAACTGTATATATATATATATATATATATATATATATATATATATATATATATATATATATATATATATATAGGGTGAGTCGGGAGGAGTGTATCATACACGTGAAAATGATATAAAAAATCGCAAATGTTATACGATTTTTATTTGTTTTCAAGTTATAACGTAATTAAAAATAAACAAAACTTCATACATTAACGTTTTGGCGTTCTTATAATAAATGTTCGAAAGTACCGCCATTCACCACCAACATTTTCTCCTTCGTCTACGAAGGGCACCTGTTGCTCTCCTGGTTGCCATGTCTTTGTTTAAGATCAGCTACAACACTTCTAATCCGTTGAATTAGTGCATCCCGAGTGTCCACTTTCACTTTGTATACTTTATATTCGAGCTAGGTTCATAAACAATAATCTAGCGCTGTGAAGGTATGGAGATCTTGGAGGCCAGCTAATGGGACCACCGCGACCAATCCAACGCCGTGGAAACCTTTCGTTCAAATGTTTCTTAACCTGACAAGCGCCGTCGTGCTGATAGTACATCTGCATTCTGATGGTTAAAATAATATCCGGCGAGTCTCCAAAATAAAGGGATCAACTAAATAACCATCGACCATACCACACCACACGTTTACCGAAAACTTATGTTGAAAGTTACTTTCGACTGTTGCGTGGGGATTTTCGTCTGACCATACTTAACAGTTGTGAGTACTATTAATGCCGTCACGGGTGAATGTTGCTTCATCTGTAAAAAGCACGCGCAATACAACACGAGGATTATTATTTATCCACCGACACAATTTAATACGTTTAGGATAATTTTCCGGTTGTACATGGCTCTGTACATGGTATGGATGTAAGCCTTGCTCGTACAGTGCGTTGATTACTCTTGTTTGTGAAATTCCCAATTGAATACTAATTTTTCGTGAGCAAGTCGTTGCATCTTGTGCTACAACCAGAATATCTTCTACCTCTTCTAAATCTTGTCGAGTAACTCGTTCAGATGTTATGTTAACACTGGAAATCTTTCCGGCCTTGCACAGTTTATTGAAAGATCTGATAAATACATTTTTATTAGGATCTAACAAACTTCGAACACGTTGTTAATAATTCACCTAATAATTCAAAGATTACTTTAGCGAGGCTTTTTAGATGATATTTTTAAGATGAATGTAAGCAGCCATTCGGCTATGTTGGCATAGTAGGTACAATTTTTAATTACAGGCACCCTTCGTCGACGAAGCAGAAAATGTTTAGAGGTGAATGACGGTATCTTTGGACATTTATAATAAGAACGCTATGATTACCGAAACGTTAACGTAAGAAATTTTATTTATTCTGTGTCTGTGTCTGTGTCTGTGTCTGTGTCTGTGTCTGTGTCTGTGTCTGTGTCTGTGTCTGTGTCTGTGTCTGTGTCTGTGTCTGTCTGTCTGTGTCTGTGTCTGTGTCTGTGTCTGTGTCTGTGTCTGTCTGTGTCTGTGGCTGTGTCTGTGTCTGTGTCTGTCTGTGTCTGTCTGTCTGTGTGTGTGTGTGTGTGTGTGTGTGTGTGTGTGCGTGCGTGCGTGCGTCCGTGCGTGCGTGCGTGCGTGGGTGCGCGCGTGCGTCCGTCCGTGCGTGCGTGCGTACGTACGTGCGTACGTACGTGCGTACGTGTGTGTGTGTGTGTGTGTGTGTGTGTGCGCGCTGTGTGTGTGTGTGTGTACGTGTGTGTGTGTGTGTGTGTGTGTGTGTGTGTGTGTGTGTGTGTGTGTGTGTGTGTGTGTGTGCGGCGTGCGTGCGTGCGTGCGTGCGTGCGTGCGTGTGGTGCGTGCGGGTATGTGTGTGTGTGTGTTTGTGTGTGTGTGTGTGTGTTGTGTGTGTTGTGTGTGTGCGTGTGCGTGTGGTGTGGTGTGTGTCGTGTGCGTGTGCGTGTGGGTTTGCGTGTTCGTGTGCGTGTGCGTGTGGGTGTGGGTGTGCTTGCGTGCGTGCGTGCGTGTACGTATGTCTATATATATATATATATATATATATATATATATATATATATATATATATATATATATATATTATCTTTGCTGTGCCACATCTAGTCACCTGTAATGTGCCGTTTTGCTCCGTTAAAGCCTTGGTATATTAGAATATTTCATAAGTAATTTATAACGATAAGCATATTTAAAGGAGAACATAGGAGTTGGAGTTTATTTAGGGTTAATATTAGTAAGAATAATGCAGAATCCAATTGAGTTAATATTAGAAAAAGAATAGTGTAGCCATAATGTAAGGTACATGGATTAAATATAATTAAATGTAAATACATCTATAATGGAAGAAGTGGTGTTTTCATAATAATACAATAAAAATAAAAAAGTACTTAACAAACAAACAAGTAAACAACACATTTAAATAAATCTATTAGAGGATAACGAGATATTGATTTACGGCTCGGAAAAGTTAGGCGTGAGGATGTAATTAAAAACTTGTTTCTTGTAAGGACATAACAATTAATTTAAACGGAGCATTCTGGGCGGCCAATTATTGTGCAAGAAGAGATTAACTATTAAGCTCATGGCTACGAAGTTAGCCTTGTCGTAGCAATCTTTGCAATAACCTATTTCTTATTTTGCATAGTAGGTGCATAATTGGTGCCTAATTACTGCGTAAGAAAAAAAATATTTATGAAGAAGGTAACGGCTATGTGGAATTAAGCATCTTAATCTGAACGGCACAAACAGTGCATGGTGGACAGTGATGTATTCTAAAATTCGTGGTTGTGAAATTAAGTGTATCGATGGAATTTTTACAACTTGTTTCCTATAAGGACGCAATATTTAACTTTAACGGCGCAGACAGCGCACAATGACCGCCTAGTTACTTCATAAGAAAAAATTATGTATTTCAAAGTTCGTTATTGTGAAGTTAACCGGACCAATGTAATTTTTACAATAGGTGTGTAATTATCGTGCAAGAAAAATTAATTAAATCATTAGGTTATGAAACTGTTTGCAATAACTTATTTTATGGAGGCGGAAAGTTGCCCATAATTGGGACCTAGCTACTGCATAAGAAAAAAATTGATGTATGCAAATGTTCACGTCTGTTAAGTTAGCCGTGTTGACGTAGTTTGTACTATAAAGGCACAAAATTTTATTTTCATGGTACCTAAGAGTGTCTAATTATGGCGCAAGACAAGAATAATCTATATACAAAGATGCAAAGTTAGCCTTGTCGATATAACATTTGCAATAACTTACTTAATATAGGGGCGCAAAATTGATTTTAGCGACGCAAGACGGCGCATAATTGGCACCTAATTGATCAAGGCGGAAGTTCACGGCTGTGAAGTTAGCCGTGTCAATCGAATCACAAACATTTTCATTTTAGCGTCACAAAACGGCGCATAATAGTGAACTAATTATTGCACAAGAAAACATTTGATTCACGAGAAGTGAAGTTAGCCTTGTAAACGTAACTTTACAATAACTTTTGCCCTATAAGAGCCTAAATTTTATTTTAACAATGCAATATGGCGCTTAATTAGCGCTCAATTATTGAACAACAAAATAATGACTAATCCAAAAAGTTGAAGTTCTGTGAAGTTAGACGGGTTTATAGAATTTTTGCTACAACTTATTTGCTATTGGGGCGCAAACGTTAATTCCAACGGCGCAAAATGACGCATAATTATGCACAAGCTATCCAATCCAATTATTCAAAACAGACCCGGCTGTCTTCACACACGTTTACTACAGTTGGGCCTCTAAAATCCATGACTGGATTTCCGACAGCTATATTAAATTTCAGGTAAACTGTAATGAGTTGTGTAACCTTTATGTCGATCATTACTATTAGGACAGTTTTACACCAGAAAAGATTAGATCGCGATAAGCATCGAAGCGAGATGGAGAGTACTTCAAACCAAACAATGAACTAGATAAATGTATATCACAATTAAGAATATTTCCTATGCCGATAATGATCACCACCAGCAATGGACGCGCTAACGGGCAAATTCTAAAAGAGTTGATTATACCCCAAAAATCATACGTACGTTTTAAGTGTATGATGTAAGACAGTTTCATTTTTTATCGTACACCTACCCACTGGACATGTGTTTAGTAATAAATTGACGAATACCTCTGAAATAAAATTGTTTAATTGGACCCGAAAAATGTATGTAAAAATTAAATTACTAACATTTTTCGTATAGTTTTAACTTTCTTGTACTGTATAATTTTGAAATATCATGCTGTGCTGTACTAGATTCTTTTGATAAATGTAATTCATACTTGTTTTAATTGTATTATGTAAGACAATTTCATTTTCTATCGTACACCTACTCACTGGATATGTATTTAGTAACAAATTAAAGGTAGGGCTTAAAAGTAACGGTTAGTTGTGTAAATCTTGAAGTTCGAGAGTATAAATAATATTTTTTTATATAATTTTTGCAAACAGTTATATTTCTTTAAAATACTTAGCGTTTTTCGATTTTTAATGTTGTATTTATATTTTACACGAATCTAAATGTTTCGATAATACCTACAGTTATCGCCCTCAGTAGTAATAAAATCTTTTAGAATTGTTTAAGATTTTGAAACAAATTTATGGAAAACACTAACATAAGCCTGCTATTAACATAACAGGCCAAAAAGCGTATAAAGGCAGTTTAACAATGTTTGTCGTCGACTAGCATTAGAATGCCTAGGTTATTAATGTCAAAATCGTTAATAATGTCACTTTATGGCACGCGTGTTGTAATGTTCTGCCATAAAGTCGTCTTGACGACGAAATACAAACAAAGAAGTTGAAGAAATTATTTATTTATATTAATACTACAGTTAGACTATGATCTGTAATTATTGTAATATTAAAGAAATTATTGTTTACTGATGTTAACATTAATGGTGCAAATGGAGTTTCACGAAAGCATTCGCTTGAACTGCTTGAAGATGTTGACATAGATATTTCTCGGTTACTCATTTGTTGTACGCTACTAGATCCTAAGATTGTGGCAATTTTCTTCTTGTTTTCGATGGAGTCTGCCACGTACCCTTCAGCAACAGCATCGTTTTTCCAATCCCCATGCCGTTTTAAAGTTCTAATGTCAGCTCCACTGTCTTTCAAGATTGTGGCAGAAATGAATGTCTTGTGTATTGATCGGCATTGGAAATATTTAAATACTTGGCAATCTGTCGAGGAATCTGACCAAATGTGTTAATGCCAATAGAATTACAGGTACATTTACACCCATTGTAGAATAAAAAAAACTTTTCAATCTTCACATGCTTCGGTCTTAAACTCATGTACTTCTTAATGAGATCAATATAATTTACTCTACTGTCATCGTTTAATATGGAACCCTGGGTCTATGTGTTTTGGTATCTCTAATATAAACCACAAAGACAGAACCTCCTTCTTTAATATCCCCAACACACTGATTGTACAATGTATGCGTCTGTAACCGCCAAACACACCAAATAACGTGTGTCTATTAATGATTTTTATTGATTTTAATGATGTTTATTTCGTGATATTCTACAAAGCAGTTTTTTTTATTATTTAGGCAAAGATATACAATACACATGGAGCACTTCCTAATGGTTTTGACTGTACGGCCTGAGCACTGCAAACTTCGCACCTACCTCGTCTCTCGGTGTGTACAGGCCAGTGGTTTCCTCTATTTCCTAATCTTATTTCGTCCGCGACGCTATAATCATACCTTCTTTTCTTGATAGGTCCACTGTCTCTTCTTTTTTGGGAAAAGTTTGGAGACATTGACCATAAACCCACCGCAAACCGTCTTCAAAACTGCAGAACGGATATATGTTTACCCTCATCGTTATCAATACTGTGTAAATGTTTGTAAACTACGTAACTATTGACGAAACAGATTTCCAGACATCCCCAGAATATTCTGTGCCACCACTTTTTAGCACGTCGATTTACTATATAATATTGTCGTAATTGGTCATGGTAATCCACTCCCTCCATAGATGTATTATAATCTTTAACAACCTGTGGGGCTGGAATATAAAACTTTTACCATCATTTCCCCTTCGTTCCACTTGTGCTGCTTCACTTCCATGATAATTGGATGCCTTGTCACAATTTTTGTGTCTTTCCATTTAAAATATGAGATACCAGTGTTTGATATTCGATAATCAAAGTCGCCTCTTTTCATAGATTTTTCTTGTGTTAAGTCTTTTGGTATACCCACTCTGTTTTGTTTAATTGTGCCACAAGCTAATGTTTGCTCTAATTTTAATTTTTCTAATAGGGTCAAACTGGTATAATGATTATCAAAAAAAATTATTTTGTTTTGGTGCCATTCTTGTTCCGTTAAGCGTAACACAACTCTTTCTCCTAAACCATACTCTTTATATTTATCTGGAATTTCCGCTTTCCCTTGATATATTTCAAACTTTTTGACAAAGTCGCTCATGTCAGCTAACACCCAGTATTTAAAACCCCATTTTATGGGTTTTTTGGGATTATATTGTTTGATAGATGATCTTCCTTTATGTTTAACAGTAGATTCATCCACCGACATGCACCTACGTCCTTTATAATTTTTAAATGTTGCATTAAGGTTTTCTATGAGTGGTTGAATTTTATATAGTTTATCTTTATTATCTCTGGTCAGTAGACTATTATCATTTACATGTAAATGTTGCTGTATTGTCTGAAATCGGTTACGCGGCATAGTATCTGGAACAATATTCACTTTTAAATCATCCGCGGTCGACCAGTAATCCTTTATGCTTGGTAATATATGATATCCCATTAAGAAATTTATGCCAATAAAAGATAAAAATTCTTCTTTGGTGATCTGAAGGTTTTTTCCTTTTTGCGTGGCATACAGATTAGTTTGAAATACAGTATCATCAATTGCAGACCCCATTAGTTTTAAAAAGTAGTCTGTAATTTCACTGCAATCGGCAAAATGTGTTTCTAGCCATAAATCATTAGTATCTAGATAATCTGGAAGAACAGTAAGTTTTTACATTTTTTTCCATTTTCGATCTATTTTTATTTTCTTCGTAACTGTTTTATTTTCTACGTCCTCACTTTCTCCTAATTCTTCCTCAATCTCTTCGGTATCTCCTATTTCCCTCATTTCAGCCTCGTCGTCCACTTCGATTTGTTGCTTACCCATCTGAATTATTTCTTCTGCGTCACTGTCCTCTTCTGAGCTGGTGTCCTGATTATTATCCAAAGGTACCCCAAAATCGTCTAAATCGTCATTTTCAATTAATTCTAGTAATTCTTTTTCACTAAAAGCACGTTTCCACCTTCCAGTCATATCTGAAATAAAAAAAATCTTGACTAACCATTTCCCAACGGTACTTCTGAGTACCACGTAGAAAAACGTGTTTTTTGTTTTTAGGTATTACATAAAATTAAAGCATTCTCAATATAAACGTGCTAAAAAAGTACTTACGGACACCTCAAATGCACCAAAATTCAATTTATTTCACTTTATTATTCTTTGTTTGGCTAACAACAACACCGTTAATTATCTACGAGATATACCCTGACAACAATCGTCGTTCTGTCAAAAATAGTCGGTGTTGCCGCTTTGTCTGATAATATTCATAAACTTTCTACAATTCCGGAGAGTCTCGTTGGGAGACAACGCTCAGAATTGTTACTTTGTCGTTTAAACGTTCAAAAGAATTTGGAGGACTCAAAGGTACCGCTGGTAACTAAATAATATT
The DNA here is from genome assembly GCA_036346205.1 of Vesta saturnalis. Lineage (NCBI taxonomy): Eukaryota > Metazoa > Arthropoda > Insecta > Coleoptera > Lampyridae > Vesta > Vesta saturnalis. The sequence goes on from JARFJB010001714.1 coordinate 1,201,949, forward strand.
ATCGGAAAATATGGTCTGGTATCGAAAGGGTTAATATAATTACAAAAAATGTTGAAAATGATGAACCTGATGCTGTAGACATAAATTAATTATCCGCTTCATGTTTTCAACATGCTGAAGTTCTTCCATTAATCTCATTCAAATGTTCCATTAATTCATCTATTTCTTTAAATATTGTCTTTAATCTTTCCAAACAAAAAGTAATCTGGAGTTATGAAAATAACTGATTGTGAATATAACGAAAAATTAATACAGGAATGAAGAATGAACGGAAAAATTATAATAAAAGCTAATGAAAAACAGACACGCGACTATAGCAAAAAAAGGTAGAAACCGATTGATTTTACAATATAAGTGTTGCAAATACTAAGCAAAGAGATTTCCTAGATTTGACATGACGTCAGCTTCAATCATTAATAGGCACGCGTTATTGCAACTACCTAAATGGAATCATATTTATTAAGAATAATCTTAAAAGTAAAAATTTACCTTCATAAGTATTTGTCGTTGGGTGCTTCAAGAAAAAATTAAATAAGTGCTCTTTTGAAAACACTAATGACTTCTCTGGTATGTAACCAACAGAACAGTTTTTCAAGAATGCCGAAAGTTTTGCAAACTTGCTGATTTCCACATCCTTTTTGAGACGTAACATACATTTTACTTTGGAGTACATGCACCATAATGAAGACGATTTGTAGTTTTTGGACTAATAAAATAAATACAAAGAATGATTACCTGATGTAATGAACTTACCTGATCAAGGAAATACGCAAGCATAACCTTCTCTGTAACCGTTTCCGTATTATTCTTGCGCATTCACTCAATAAATCTGTCGAACTCTTTCTTGTGAATGATTTCGGAGTTCTTAGGTATAAGACTCAACTCAGCTTCTGCCTTTTTAAGGATTTCTTCATCCACGTCTAAATCCATTTTTGCAAAATTTGTTTATTTAAATAAAATAAATGACACTTATAATGCAAAACTATGGCAACTATAATAAGACCGTTCATGAACTCCTGTGAAATGATATTTTTTTGTAACGATCTGAAATTATTATTTAAATTGTGTCTCAAAGTGGCTAGTTCGACGACAAAATAGCATATGAAATTCGTTTATAATGCGGGATTATGGCATTCGTTTCCATTATTGCTGTCGCTCCCCTCAAGCAATAATGGAAACTCCTACCATAATCCCTTGCATTATAAACTAATTTCATCATATACTATTAATTTATTAAGGATGTAGTTATTCTTTACTACAATTGTATTACATAGTTTACTTTATATGTTTATCAAACTGTGATATTAATAGCAGGCTTATATTTGCGTTTTCAATTTTCATATTTCGTAAATTTGTTTCAACATCTTCAGGGCCATTCCTAAGTTATCTGCCGCCAGTGTGCGAAAATAATTTCCTGTCTCCTAACTTCTGATTAACCATAATTTTTTGAAGTAATTTTACTTTAAATAAAATACAGGAAATGTACAAGAAGTAAATTGTATTTCGGAAAAATAAGTCAGGAGGAACTTATCATAGATTAACATGAATAGGTATTTATACTTAGTAACGGCCACATACAGAAAAGTTGGAATAAACTATGATAAATTAACATGAATAGACATTTATACTAATTAATACTTATATTTATTAATACATTCTTATTATAAATAAATTTTACTTTCCTTACTTTTTTAAAGCAAATTCTGAAATAATATCGGATACATTTATATCTTCAGAAATGGTCTTTTCTATATTAATAGATAAGCCTGATAACCCTTCCTGGCCAATTACGAAAAACTCTTCTCGCCGCTAGCAACTGTTAAAAAGATTCTTATCGCAATTACTAAATTTGGAAACATACAGATAAGATAATTCGTAAATAGATATTGAATAAGATGTAATGCATTCATTTCGGGGGAAATATATGACGCAATGTTGTCAGTTTCATCGCATAAATGTTGGGCAATAATATCTTTTTCATTTTTAGATGGATAAAATAATATGGTCGCTAAATATTTCCATTTTAAAGACATATTTACTTTGTCTATTGTAAGGAAATTATTTAAGTCGTGCAGAAAAATCAAAAACTGATGATCTTTTATTTGATCAAACCTTTCTTTGATTTTTGTTAATGCAGTGTGCAATATCACAAAATAAAAATTAAATTTAAATAAGCCTTGTGTCTTTTTTGGAGTCTCATCCTTGTTCTCATAATCAAATGATCGTTTATTCGTTCCATGTCTATTAGTATTAAGTGGTGGAAATAAAGGGTCGCAATATTTTTTGCCTCTTCTAAAATATTATTCAATCCTTTATCTGATGTAATATCATATAAATATGCCTTAGTTTGCTGCAATAATGACATAATATTTGACAGAGCAATACTTGATATGATTGTTTTGCTTATGATGTTGATTTTCCACCTTCCAGGTTGAACACCACAATCTTAGTTTCGTTCACGTTTACCTTTATGTCCATGCGCTTACAGACTTGATCAAACTTCTGCAGAGCAGTCCGTACTGCGACTTAATAAGACTGTCTCATCTGCATACACCAGAACTCGTACATTTACGTCACCAACCATTACACTATTTGTATCGGTACATGCTTGCCTAACACATTTATCCATGTATACATTGAACAACCACGTGACATCACACAGCTTCGTCGCACTCCTTGCTTAATATTAAAGTATTCACTCACACCTCCTCTCACCCTAACACATGCCCAGCTACCGTTGTATACTACCCTTATTCCGTTTATTAGATCTTTATTTACGCCATATTCACTCCCTATTCACTCTGTCGTATGCTTTCTCCAGATCTACAAACGCACAGTGCAGCTTCCTTTTTACACTTAAACACTTTTCGATCACCTGCTAGAGAGCAACCATCTGATCAACACATCCTCTCCCTGACACGAAGCCACCCTACACATCCTAAATCTTAGTTTGTGTACTTTCTCGTACTCTATCACTCAGTATTCCTCCAAATACTCTACCAGGTGCACTGAGCAAACTTATTCCTTTGTAGTTCTTGCAATCACTTTTGTTCCCCTTACCCTTATACAGTGGTACAATGATTGTGCTCTTCCAATCCCTCGGCACTTTTCCACACTTAAGGCATACAATCTTCGTATAAGTTTTGCACCTCCATACTTTAGCATTTTACTACTGATTTCATCTACGCCTGTTCCTTTACCGTTTCTCAACCTACCATTTTCTCTACCTCATTCATTCTAATATCCTTCTTAGTTTCACTCACCATTCCTTCTGCATTCTCCTTATTTAACCATTCAGTCTTACTTTCCTCTTTATTGTACAGCTTTCCGAAGTATTCTTGCCAGCATTTCCTCACTTCATAATTGTCAATACTGCATCGTTGCTCGTATTCATCACTCCTGTGGTGTTCTGTTTTGGGCTACGTTTTGTATTTTTTCAGAAGAGTTTTTTGTTTCCCTCAAAATTATTCTGCATTTTCTCTCCGACAGCCATTACTTACCTTTTAGTTATTCTCACTGCCTCCTTCGCTTCTTTGTTTCTCGATCTGTACACCTCGTACAATCGCTTTTTCTTAGTTTCATTTTCTGCAGCAATCATTTCCATGTACGTATCTTTTTTCTCACATACTGTTTTTTTTTACCGATTCAAGATAAATTTTTTTCATGCTAAACAATTTGGAGATGCTACACGAAACTCTATATTTAATTTTTAACAGTAAAGGATTTGCCACATTTTATGTATCAGAATCTCTTGTATTATCGGAATCATATATTTTATCTAAATTGTTCCTAAGAGCTTTTAGTGCATTGATTCTACTCTTCCACCTAGTATCCGAAAGGATTTTTAATGCTAAAGTAGGATTTATCTTTTAATACTGTAGCGTCCCCCAGCTCTTTGAAAAGCGTAATTTGGACTTATTTACAAGAATGCAAATTCAAGAACAAAACAATCGCTAAGTGATTTTTCTTGACTTGACTGAAAATAATGTTACTATTGCTTGCCTTACATAGATTTTCCTGACAATAATTAAAAGATTAGAATTTATTTACAAGTCTGATATTTAATTACTCACAAACCTCAAATCTGATCAAACGAAGTGGCCGTCTAGTGGTAGGTACGTTGTACTATCTGAATTAGATAGGCTGGTTGAGGTAAGCGTTGCATCATGCGGGGCAGGTGAAAAAACAAATGAAACTACTCAAATTAAAATCAACGAGCTTTGCGCAATGGTGGTTCAATCCGATAATATACTATTGTGGGAAAGAACCACCCATAAAACCCACTCTATTCATAAATAAATAATTGCACAAGTACATTAATAAATCAAATAACATAAAAAAAGCATAGAAAGGGTTAAATATATAACAAAACACCATTAAATCAGGTTAAAGTGCGTACAAAATTATAACATTAAAGGAAAATTAATAAAAAGCAGTTTAGTTACACATAAACACAATAAAAAAAAGAAACACCATGTAGTCACTCCCACAATTGTGTCATAAGTAATCAAAATAGAAATCACAATACCAGGCATGTGGCCCTTTAAAACCATGCCGGTCTTTAAGTAAATAAGCGCATAAAACAATAAAGCAAATTACTGTACACAAAATACAACAACAGTAAAATTGCACAGGGGATAATAAGATAAAGGCAAGGACAAAAGAAAATAGACAATGAACACGATTGTTTAGTGACCACTAAGACACAAAATACATATGAAAAATTACAACCAGTTGCATATAAAGAGAAATTAGTTCGCAGGCAAACCATTCTACCTAACAGCTGACAAGAAAAAACTCATTAAAACAATGCCTTACAAGGGTAAGTTATAAATAGATCACAACATCATGGCGGATATATATATATATATATATATATATATATAAATTTGAGTGCGTTAGAAAAATACAACGCCCCTTTCCCGAGTTACACATTCATCTATGCAACAAATAAAAACAATAAAAATAAAATTCAAGGTGTTTAATGGTTATCTGGGCCGAGATTGTGTACCCACTTGGCAACTGCCTTTTACAATTAATAACCAAAGCGGTATCATGTACCCGTTAGCCAGCCCACCTCTACACACACATAAATATAAACAACAACCAACAATGCTAACTCACACCAATACCAGAGTGACGAAGCCCTGTACTGTCTTAGCAGGTTTCAGCTTAATGAGCCCACGTGCGAATGAGATACCTTTGCAAGGAAATTCTCGATTTTTAATACGTTATATACGCTTGTAAAATTATTTGTTGCCAGCCTCAAATTATATATATATATATATATATATATATATATATATATAAATTTGAGTGCGTTAGAAAAATACAACGCCCCTTTCCCAAGTTACACATTCATCTATACAACAAATAAAAACAATAAAAATAAAATTCGAGGTGTTTAATGGTTATCTGGCCCGAGATTGTGTACCCATTTGGGAACTGCCTTTTACAATTAATAACCAAAGCGGTATCATGTACCCGTTAGCCAGCCCACCTCTACACACATATAAATATAAACAACAACCAACAATGCTAATTCACACCAATACCAGAGTGAAGAAGCGCTGTACTGTCTTAGCAGGTTTCAGCTTAATGAGCCCACGTGCGAATGAGATACCTTTGCAAGGAAATTCACGATTTTTAATACGTTATATACGCTTGTAAAATTATTTTCTGCCAGCCTCAAATTATATATATATATATATATATATATATATATATATATATATAAATTTGAGTGCGTTAGAAAAATACAACGCCCTTTCCCAGTTACACATTCATCTATACAACAAATAAAAACAATAAAAATAAAATTCAGGTGTTTAATGGTTATCTGGCCGAGATTGTGTACCCATTTGGGAACTGCCTTTTACAATTAATAACCAAAGCGGTATCATGTACCCGTTAGCCAGCCCACCTCTACACACATATAAATATAAACAACAACCAACAATGCTAATTCACACCAATACCAGAGTGAAGAAGCGCTGTACTGTCTTAGCAGGTTTCAGCTTAATGAGCCCACGTGCGAATGAGATACCTTTGCAAGGAAATTCACGATTTTTAATACGTTATATACGCTTGTAAAATTATTTTCTGCCAGCCTCAAATTTATATATATATATATATATATATATATATATAAATTTGAGTGCGTTAGAAAAATACAACGCCCCTTTCCCAAGTTACACATTCATCTATACAACAAATAAAAACAATAAAAATAAAATTCGAGGTGTTTAATGGTTATCTGGCCCGAGATTGTGTACCCAATTGGGAACTGCCTTTTACAATTAATAACCAAAGCGGTATCATGTACCCGTTAGCAGCCCACCTCTACACACATATAAATATAAACAACAACCAACAATGCTAATTCACACCAATACCAGAGTGAAGAAGCGCTGTACTGTCTTAGCAGGTTTCAGCTTAATGAGCCCACGTGCGAATGAGACACCTTTGCAAGGAAATTCCGATTTTAATACGTTATATACGCTTGTAAAATTATTTTCTGCCAGCCTAATTTATATATAATATATATATATATATATATCGTTAACATATTGCAGTCGTTAACTTCAAAATACAACTGACTGTTATTAAATTCATCTATACAACAAACTAAAAACAATAAAAAGACAAATTATCGTTGTAATGGTAATCTGGCAAAGAAACGTATACCCAATTGGAACTCCTTTAAAAATATAACCAAACGGTATCATGTACCCGTTAAGCCCACCTCTACCACACTATAAATATAACAACACCAACAATGCTAATTCACCAATACCAGAGTGAAGAAGCGCTGTACTGTCTTAGCAGGTTTCAGCTTAATGAGCCCACGTGCGAATGAGACACCTTTGCAAGGCAATGCTCGATTATTAATACGTTATATACGCTTGTAAAATTATTTGCTGCCAGCCTTAATTTATATAAAAATACCTACTTACACTTGAATATATCGTTAACATATGCAGTTTAACTTCAAAAAGAGTGACTGTTATTTATATATTAATGTCTGAAAAACACATTAACGCTAACACACGAAAGAAAAGACAAATTATCGTTGTTTAATCCAAAAGAAAACGTATACGCAAGAGTTACTTTAAAGACAAACTGTTTACAATGAAGATATTTAATTAACCCTCTCAATCTGGCTCCGCCGATACTCTAATTCTGACTAACTCTCCCCCAATTTCAAACCTATCTTTACTCTCGCAATCAACCCCCATTTTTCAAAAGAAAAAAAACAAGAAACATTAATTTACGTTGAAACAGTTTCATATTAATTATTGCACATCTTAATTTTAAAAATATGCATTCGTCCGTAACAAACCCTACATTTAGGTCTCGAGTTTCCAAGTAACAAACAAAGATATCTTTTGATCACGACCTGTACCGTTAGTAATTAATTACTAACTAGTGACATTTTTACATTAAGAATCGAATCATAAGAATTTCCAATGATGTGTTACTCCCCTTCAGTAAAGCAGTTTTAAGCGTACACCTACTACTCAAACCTCCACATGTGTTTTTCAACCCTAGCCAAATACCATTTACATACATTATCACAACTGTGCAACTGTTTAATTTCCATTTTTTTGCTCGTACAACTTATTATTTTTACCTCTAAAACTTAAACTTTGGCCGGCCAAAAATTTAACGGTAAATGAATAATTTTTAACACTAATACCCATCTATCTTTTTCCGGATTTCTCATTTAGCGAATCAGCAGTGGTCTGATATTGAATCGATTTATTTAAATCAACCCAAGATTTTGTGTTACAAATATGACTTTCTGATTTTTCATGACGCTCTATAACTTGAGATAAGTGTCTCCAATCGTTATACCCTTCAACAAAGGCTCTAGGAAAGGTTTTAAATATTTTTCAGGAAAACAAAATACGAAATCCTTTAATGTAGAGTGAAAATTTTGAAATTATTTCCCCGTTATTTAATCTTTTTTTTATAATATGCAGATGATGAGAAACCTTTGCACTCTTTATCCAAGGGAAAGTTTACATTTGTTTCTGTAAGTCGGGTTATGACTAATTCTACTAAACATAATTTAACTTTATGGGACAGTACGGAAAGCCAATGGCCAGGATCGTTATAAATATCGTCTTTATGCACGCTTACTTTTCTAACAAGCACTGACCTTCTGACTCAACTGTTTTAGGATTTGGCTTTTCGGTTAAATCAACTTCTTTCAGAATTTTGTTGAATGAAGATGGTCTTTCCTGTACCTCGTCATTGTGATCTCATAATGTAATCTATGTTGCCTCTTCCGACTTTTCTGAGATTAAAAATTTTCTCAGTGAGCCACTTGCCTTTTTGGATAACTCTCCTTCTTCGAGCTTTCTTTTTATGTAATGAGCTCCAGAATCTGATTATCAAATATCTATTTAAAATAGAATAAGTATGACAAAAAAAACAAAAAAAATGCTCTTCTGTTTCGACACGTCATCTCTATACATAAATTTATACTATTGGTTATGTAACCGTGTGTAAGAAAAAAAAATACCATAAAGTGTGCTTACGTTTAATAATTTGCAGCCGCCGTAACTCAATGATAATCACAACCTCAGATACAAAAATTAAGCACCAAGGAACAATACTTTAATGTTGTTGAAACCAATATGACTGATGGAAATTCGGCATATGATTTCCCGTGAATATTTAGAACAGTAGATATTATTCCTTAGTTAAGCTCAAGGTATTGTAAGATTCATAATTAAGAAGTAAAGTGAATCATGTCAAAGAAGTTGCACTTAGACAAATCCTAGGACATAAGTGAAGCACTCCGATGACTAACATTACCTTAAGCGAATTAAAATGTCTCACTTTAAATGACCAAGGTAGTCTATTATTTTTGTATGCTTCGGAAAAATATGTACTACATGCATGTTATGTTTGTTTGATAGTTATTTACGAGTTATCGCTTTTCGAATTGTTCTGTAACCGGGTGTCTAACGTCGCCCCCTCGACTTGACGCCCGTATGCTACGCACCCATGGAACCCCCGTCTCAGAACAGCCCTGAACGTGTTAAACAATTCTACAAGATTTTATTACTACTGAGCACAACAACTGTAAGCGTTACCGAATCGTTTATATTTGTGTAAACAACAATACAAAAATACACCATTAAAAACACAAAAAAGCTCAATATTTTAAATATGTGTAATAATAGTTAATTCTCTTTATTAGCGATCGGAGTTAGCTTAATAACATCACATTACTTGCTTCTTTGTTTTCTTTATAAATAGATACTTCTAAATGAAATAATTTGCAATTATTTTTTTGAAACATATGTATTACAAAATATCAATATGCATAAACCTAATGTAAATTTGGACTTAGCATAATAATATAATCGTGCCACGTATTTTGTGCGCACCTCCTTAAACACAATACAATATTTCCATATACGTTAAGGGTAAAATATATCAACAGATGTCTTTGTGCTTAAATACACTTTAGAAGGAATCGTGGAAGTCTATTACGATTTTAAGTGTAGAAAGAGTTCGAAGCACACGACTTGACGAACTGATAGCATGTCGCCAACAAATCTATTGTTTTGACTGTTAAAGCAAACTAATAAATAACAAAAACTCTACTTAAATTGACAACTTATGCTGACTTTGATACCAAACAACCAGTACCATTAAGAATCTACAGTGAACTTCACTACTTGAACGCAGATCCTGAATACGATTAACTAATAAATATTAGTCAAGCGAAAGCTGTCACCTTGATTTAAACCATGATTTGTTAATATATATTACATTTAAAGCTCGAAAAAGTCACTTAGCAAGTGTTTTAAATTGCTATCAAGTAACAATAAAATATTAGTAAAATTAAAAAATGTAGTCGCAGAGATAAGGGTGGTGTTAGAAAGACCGGTGATTTATTTTCTAATTAAATTCGACAGGTATATACCCAAAGGTAGGTAAAGTAGAAAGGTTTGAGGACAAACGGTAGTTAATATCAGAAAATCCATCGCAATCGTTGTTGCTGATATCGATATAATTGCAATTCACTTTATTGCAGATCGATATCATTAAATTTTATAGGCAGTTGTTGCGCTATACACTTCAAAGAAAGGAAGAAAACTATTTAGTTGAAGAAGTATGTTACATTGTTAATTTCTATACGGGAAACAAACAAAATCAATAACTATTCAGTCAAGATAATAACCTATTCTATTAATTGACTATAAAATGTATTCCCATGCAATGACGGTGACTAATATAGAGATATTTATATTTATTTATTAATTTAATAAAATAGAAACTCTACCATATGCCATTATATCTCGTTTCGAAATACTAGCTTTTTATCGATCATTTTTTTAAAATCCATTCATTTCGTGATCCTAATGGTAAAGCTCCCGTTTTTAGAACGTCAAGGTCAAAATGCTTTCGATTTTTTTTTTTAGTTTTCAAAAAAAATGTTTCATTCGTTGAAACTATACAAATGAAAGTGCGATTTATGCTTTTTTAAATTATTCTTTTTTTTTAACATAATCCACTAGGATTATTTTCGTATGGCCCGCCAGTTGGACAAAGAATAAGATACAAAAATAACCATCTTATACACCCAGAAGAACTGTTGTTTCTTCTGCATCACTTATTGAACTCTAGGAAATTTAATTAGAAATCCAACCATATACATTATGTCTACACTAATATAAGAATATGGTATTTAGCATCTAATTCAAACAATATGTCTGATAAAGTAAAAGAAACTCAGTGTTTTCCCGTTTCGTGCAGATTGAGTATTCACATTGTTTTGAATTCCATAAAAACTAATACAAATAACATAATAAAATACAACCGCAACCATGTACTTTTCTTTATTATTTTTTTTGCATTAAAAGAAATATGGTATCAACATAAATTCACCACCAACCACACCTTTATCAAGCTTTAAATCTAAGACGACTACATTTCAATCAATATTCCATTGATTTAATTACATATTTCCGTATTAAATTTCAAATTTGCATTGTCTATTCGAGTAGACAATGGGGATTCATACAGTAATGATCTTGTCTCCTTGTTTTAATTACCTATTTCCTTATTCAGCTTTAAAATCGCACTGTACTAGGATAACACGATATACTATTAATTGTATATTGTACATCAATATATTTTCATATTACGAAAACACATTAGTTCTCGGGAATCTTGTAGGCGCAGCAAAGTTATTGAAAAGCACTCGTGTATTTTTTGTTTCGTGTGGTACAGATTAGAACATTTGTGATGGAAATGCTAGAATCATAACGTGGAAAATCCGTTACCTTTTATTCTGAAAACAAGTTCATCTGTTTCTTTTTGATAACGTTCGTCATTTGGTCAAATTTACTTACTAAAAACAGCAATTTATTCTTAGATTGAATGCTTCTAATTCACTATTTCGCAAATTTTTACGCATCTCTAATTGCATTTAAATTAACGTATGTAACTTTCGTACACATCTCTTATTTAGTTAAAATAAGTCAAATTTAATACCTTCAGCGACATCTCTTAGATTTCGGATCATTTAATATAAAGCAGTTAAAAAGGAACCTGGGATCTATTAGGGTCAAATAATACATATACATATAATAAATACATATTTTCTACAGATTTTAACTTTTGGCAACAATGATTAAATGTTCCCTTTATTTCGTCTCTTTATCTTTTATCGTTTTTGAAATAACTGGATAAAATCAGTTTAATTCGAACCCTTTCAATGGCCTGTAACTTTTTAAGGGTGCGTTTTAGGGCACATATTTATATGAACATTTTGTCTTATTTTAATGAGTTCTACATGCAGTAGAAATTCGGAACCCTATTTCAGAAACACCCTGTATATATTATATATATATATATATATATATATATATATATATATATAAAGATATATTTTCTACACAATTTAAACTTTTGGCAACAATGATTTAAATATAAATTTTCTCAAGTTTGTAAAATTGATTTTAAGGTGTTGGCCAATTTTTCTTTCTTCTTTTTTAAGAACGCCCTTGATGGTGGATGTTGAGTTCCTAGAGAATTTTTAGTTTCGGGTTCTGGATACTGAAGCATAATTTTTTTGGAAAATTCTCACTTAAAGTAATACTTGGTTAAGTAAGTATATTACTAACGCTTTTAACAGGCGGATGTAATTGAAATTATTCATTCGTCCACATCTTCGGTTAGTGGCAAATGTTTCGATAACCTCATGGTAATTAAAATTGTTTTCAGGTTTTCAAATATAAAAGCATTCAATACTAATTCTTTACACATAAAGACACTTCAATCGAAATTACGTTGAATGTTCACTACCGGCTCGTTTGTCACGTGTAAGAGGTATGAACGGTCATAATTAATTAAACATTGTACTTATATTTACCTTCTTTTAGCATCTCTGTACTACCTACATTTCTAATGGCATTCCATCTTAAATTTTCTGTTCACATTTTACTGTTACGTTACATCCAAAGTACATAATTATCGCTGGAAGACATAGGGCCTTGCTGACATCCATGACCATATCAGTGAAGGCTGCTAGATCATTGGAATAGTACCCGAAATTTGCAAGATCAAATAAGTAGTAGTTTCAACAATAAAGGTCAGATCGTTTTTTTTTCTTTATCACCTGGTTACACGATTGTGTTTCCAAATTTCAAATACACCTAAGAGGTTTTTAGTGAATTTCTGCAACGAAAATAAATGGACTGATGATATTAATTTTGTAATCAAATAATTGACAATTGGTACCTCTTAATTAAATTTATATATTTAAGGTACTTCCAGCAAAATTCTTTTATCTAAAACGGTATATGTATATATATATATATATATATATATATATATATATATATATATATATATATATATATATATATATATATATATATATTCACTAATTCAGTTTTGAATATTTTTGCACTAAATCGCAAGTAGAACTTCAATTGAATCATTAAAAGTAACTTGATAGACCGCACCCAAACAGGCTTCCATTTTGACTTAATTAATTCTAGCTTCTGTGGCTACATTCACCCAACGGTTTAACTCCTGTGTTGATTTCAATATACCGGGTATAACGGTTATCTGTATTACTTGAACTACGGCAAATGTTAAACATTTAATGTTGTAATTTTGTCTCGTAATCTTTGTGTTATGTACATTACTTTTTCTTGTGGACAAGGTTGTTCAGGCCAGTTTATTTCCTATAAATTTTTTTATTACTTTGTTTGTTACGGTAGTTATTTACTGTGGACCGAACAAGCTTTTAAATTTACTGTACTGTGTGAAGCGTAAGGCAAGCAAGTTCATTAATTAATTTTTCTTTTATCTTACAAAACATCCCAATGGGATTATGTGTTAAATTAGCCAATTCCGAATACGAACAGTAAGATCTTACAGCGGCCAGAAGGGGGCATATAATAATTTTACTTTTTTTTCTAATTGAAATTTAAATTATAATTATAATTGCTGTGGGCTCACTGCTTGCAATCGTGGACTTTGGTGGAATGTTAATTTATTTTTTTTTTATTCTTTTGTCAGGATATCGACAATAAAAATTACTTTATCGGGGGAATTGTTAATTCATTTCTACTTCTTCCTTCATTTTTTATTTCTTTCTTTTCTTGGTAAATCCTGTTTCAGGCTTTACGGGGTTTACTCTCCTTTCAACACTTGTTGAGTATTTCCTTATTAAATCCTGTGGCGCCTACTCATATCCGGTTCCTATCTAACCATACTACTATCACTTTAAGCTATACTTCCAAAACAACTACGCATCCGAGTGTTCTGCGGTCTTCCGACCGTACGCCTGAGCTTAGTCGAGCCGATTCCTATGTTATACCATATGATGGTTAGACACGTGGCACAACCTAAAAGCAAAGAATAAAAATACAACTCTTGGGTGGATTTGCATACACAGAAACTGCCCAGGAGCGATTGTTACTGATGAAGTAAAATCAAAAACTATAAGTGGGAAAAACCACCACTGTGTTTCAGATATAGCAAAAAACAAAGTTGGTAAGTGTTTATATAACGCAAAAAAAAAGAGCAAGAGAAGAGCTTTGCACCAGTATCGCAGATTTATAGTCAATAGATGGTTACTAGGGATAGAAGCTTGGATTTCGTTACAAATATCCCACAGCTTATATGCTTTATATAATGAGCGACATAAATCGAGAAGATATAGAGGTTCCAGACTTTATGAAAGAGTATGTTATTATAGACGATGGTATGAAAGACAGAATTTTTTTTACATTGGCAATGGACAGAAGTCATTTATATGCTGGAGGTTCTTTCTTCCTATTCGATTGTACTTTTAAAAGCTCCAGTCACTGTTCTACCAATTATACACAATTCACGTTGATATTGGTGGTGCAGAAGAACGATCATTCCTTATTCCTGCCGTATACGCCCCGCTACCTGATAAAAAAGGCGTCATGTACAAACGACTTTTCTCTTATTAAAAAACAAAGATAAGACTTTCGACCAAAAAAACGTATTATCGATTCCGAAGTTGTCGCACATAATGCAATTGAAAAAGTTTTTCCGGCTACAGTTATCAACCGATGTAATTTTCATTTTGAACAAGCTACTTAGCGTAAAGTTGTAAACCTGTACAAGGAAAACGAGGAAGTAAGGAATTATATAGGGAGGTGTGCTGCATTAGTGCATAGCCAGAAGATAAAGTTACAGATGGTTGGTCCTTTATAATGGAAAATTACCCTACCGACGAAAGCATTGTTAAATTCAACGATCATTTTATTGATTAATCAACTGATAATTCTCGTCGAATATAAATTTGCCATGCAGAACGCAATGGAATCATAAATTCTGAAGAAAGATGGTATAACAGGCTCAACAGACGGGTTGGAAAAGCATATCCCAATATGTTTTAACTGACGAAAGTTCTTCAAGAAGTAATGCACGATTCTAATAATGTTTCCCTGCAAAATAGTGTGTGAATAAGTACTCCTAAAAGAGCATTGAGTATTGTGAATTAAATAGGCGGCTAAAATCAGATGTAAGTGACCTAACTCAAAATAGGCGCCATCCTAGTGGACAAGCTTAAATATACCATCAAACTTTATTAGGCAAAATTAATTTAAATTGCATTTCATTTTTACCTTCCAACCTACATACACATATGTAGGTATAGAAGGTAATCCAATCGACTTTTTTTTAACTAACACTCACTTGCCTTACTGTGTGCGTGTGCGTGTGTGTGTGTGTGTGTGTGTGTGTGTGTGTGTGTGCGTGCGTGCATGCGTGCGTGCGTGGGTGTGGGGGGAGGTATTTGGGTGTGCGTGTGTGTTTGTTTGTGTGTGTGTGTGTGTGTGTGTGTGTGTGTGTGTGTGGTGTGGTGCGTGTGCGTGCTGTGCTACGTGTGCTGTGTGTGTGTGTGTGTGTGTGTGTGTGTGTGTGTGTGTGTGTGTGTGTGTGTGTGTGTGTTGTGTGTGTGTTGTGTGTGTGTGTGTGTGTGTGTGTATGTGTGTGTGTGTGTGTGTTCGTGTGTGCGTGTGTGCGTGGGTGCGTGCGTACGAGCGTGCGTGCGTGCATGCGTGCGTACGTGTGTGCGTGTGTGTGTGTGTGCGTGTGTGTGTGTGTGTGTGTGTGTGTGTGTGTGTGTGTGTGGGCGCGCGCGTGCGTTATCTTTTGTACCATTAAAGCTATCGATATGAAATTTGGTACAAAAATTCTTTGCCATAAAATCTGGGTCAAGTTCGTTAATGAGTAAAATCTAACAAGTGGCGGGGTATTTTCAAGGGCTTAGAAGATTTAAAAAAAGTCTGCTTCAAATTTTAGAAAGTTACTAAATTAAAAAACCAAACTAATACTTTTTTATATAATTTCAAAATAAAAAAAACCAGTGACGCACCGTTTTTAGGGAGAAAAATTGTGCATCTAATTTATAAGCCGATTTTTTTTTAAAGTCGTGTATTGGGGGATTTTCAAGATCGCTAAGTACAAATCATTTGTCAAAATTATAAAATTCAAAGTGCGGATCAAAAATGAGGGGATTATCGTATTTAAAAACCGGTATGACTCAAATTCAGGTATTGTGGGCTTTGAAGTTGCTTATTACAAATTTTTGTTCAAAATTTGTTTACATATACGAGAAAGCATTATGGCAGATAATTTGGCAGCGGTATTCTCGTTAAGAACGCGTTAAAAAGGAGGAGACGTGAATATCTTAAAACAATGCATTGTTTCATGTCTTTTAATTTCCACTTTGTTTGTTGGAAGGTCTTGTGTTGTTCCATACCAACTATTTTCCAATCAAATCTTAATTGTCTCAATGCACTTTAGTTTTTACTTTATCCATTGTTTTTCTTAATTTAATTGTGTTGATAAAAGTACTTCATTATATTAGAAAATTACTAACTCCACACCTATTAATTATGTAAATTCTTACTTTACTCGCTTTTGTTCAATATACGTACATTTTATTTATTTATTTAAGCTAATTTTTACCACTCTTGATTTTTAATTGATTTGTTTAATTTACCTTCTATTATGTTACGATTATTCTTACCTTAATTATTCGCGTTTAATTTTTAATTTACAAAAACTAATTGTTAAATTTTCAATTATTTCAATTATTTTTTCATTCCCAAAAGTCCCTCCTTAGCAAGGAACGATGGCCCTTTTCCACATCATCGCCAAGCGGTACACGTGTGATTGTTGGTTAATTACGGGTTTAGGGTTACTTTAAATTATACGCTGTACTCTACTTAAACTACATTTATTATAGTTAAGAACATTAACGTCACATCGTAGGCTTCTTACTATCGATTTCATTTGTCCATCAACATATATCCTTTCTCTCTCTGATATAAATACGTACTTATTGTAACCTTCATTTTACGTTACAAGGTACGTTCATAAAAATTATAACTCAAACTGAATTACAATACAATTACTTTACACCCCAATAAATTTATGAATACTTATATTCCTCTTATTATTTATTTGCGACTATGGCAGTAGATAAATTTCCTTTTTTTCATTATAAAATAAAATAAATTAAGATAGCGAGGAATAAAATTTAGGTACTGTAAAACGAGTACTTTAAACAGAATAAAGCAACGCGAGCTATACAAACTCAAGTTTATAATTCACAAGTTTGTATGACATGTTGAAACGAAACCGCTGGAAGTGACCTTATCCGGATCGTATTCAGTTGCGCAAGTAGAACAACAGTCAAACGTATACAATACCTTGCAGTCATGAAACGAACCCCAAAAAAACTCCCCTCCCCTATCACTAACATATATGCGAGAATACAAATATAAAGCAGTCGTGTAATGGCCACCACGTCGGGCGCGGTCAGTACTTGGATGGGTGACCGATTGGGAACACCGCGTGCCGTTGTCTTTTCTTTCGTTTTATTGTATTAACGATGTGAATATTTTTTTTAGTTTCTTCATAAATTAAATCATAACTAGTTAGTTTAAATAAATTATGAATTAAGTAAATCATAGATCTTGGATTAAAAAAAAAATAGATGTGGCGTGATTGATAAATCGATTTAAATATTTGACAAGACTAAAAAGTACAAAATAATACTATGAAAAAAACTTTTTTAAAAAGCGCGCTTTTATTTACGCGTAGAAAGTGCACTAAAAAGAAGAAAATAATTTTTGTCTGCACCAAAATGTGATCAAAAATCATTACGACTAAAAATAAAAGCGTGTGGCGTTCATCGTAATTCATTTCTCTCCGTCACATGTTTGTAGTATGAGCGCCCCACGCTTTTATTTTTAGTCGTAGTGATTTTTGATCAGATTTTGGTGCATAGAAAAAAATTATTTTCTCCTTTTTAGTGCACTTTCCAGGCGTAAATTAAAGCGTGCTTTTTAAAAAGATTTCTTTTTTCATAGTATTATTAATAGTTTAGCTTAACGTGAACGTATAGTCGAGTGAGCTCACAATTTTAATAAATATACAGGTTTCAGAGTTTGTTAAAGTATGTAGGAATGAATGAACTTGACATCAACAAAAGTGAAGTGAAGGTTTGACTACATTCCTAAAAATTACATGGTGCACGTTGCAGCACCCAAAATAATTAAAAAATTTAATTGAGTTTAAATTCTGGAGCAGGCACCATTTGTACAGAAAGGATTCTGGGGTTGCTATTTTCGTTTTGTATAATTTTTTAACTCCTTAAAATTTCGACGAAATGACTTAAAACCTTAAACTTTATGGTTTTGGTATACGCTTTTCTGATTTTCTAAAGTTATTTTAAACAGCGATAACCCGATTGAATATTAAAAAAAAAATAAGTAAAACAACATTTTTAATAAACGCTTTTATTTACAAATGTACTAAAAAGGATAAAATATTTTTTTTATCTACCCAGTAACATCAAAAATTTTTGTGATTAAAAATAAAAGTGTGGGGCGCTCTTTGTAGTGCCTTACATTTCAGTGTATGAATGTAGGTTTTTATAGGCTTTGTTATAAGTATAAGATATCATGTATGCCCCACACTTTTATTTTCGGTCACAAAAATTTTTGATGTTACTGGGTAGATAAAAAAATTATTTTATTCTTTTTAGTACATTTGTAAATAAAAGCGTTTTTTAAAAATGTTTTTTTTTTACTTATTTTTATTTTCTACTTTTTAGTCGCTTGGGTGTAAGTTCCAACAATGAAAGAAACTCAATTTTTGAAGACACTAGTTTTATAAACAAAAATTTCGAACTTACTTAGCCAATATACACATGTATGCCGAAATTCAGCTCAACCGGAGATCGGAAAATAGTTGACTTTTTTTACCGAATACAATACTTTGAGCCCCTCGGGCGCACCCCCCTGATCTTGAACTCTACTGGTCGTATATTTTTATACATGGTCTTATGCTAAAAGTCCTGCATTTTAAGGCCATAGCGTTGTAAACAAAAATTTCGACCATATTTGACCAAATATGGCCGCAATGCAGCCCCCTGACCTTGAAATTCAACTTGTCGCATATTTTTGTGGATGGTATTATGCGAAAAGCTTAAGTCAAAAAATTTAAAGGCCCTAGCTTTATAAAAAAAATTTTGACCACATTTGGCCAAATTTGGCCTTAAAAGTCAAAGCAAAAAACACATATTTGTGTATTGTGATCAAGAATACGCATGCCAAATTTCAGCTCAATCGGAGATCAGGAAGTTGTTGAAAATTCAATTACAAGATTTGAATCGGACAGACAAAGCGAGTTGAATAAAAGTGTTAAAAAAGGGGTAATGTCTATGCAAATATCTTCCATCGTGACTACACGTCTTGGTCAGCGTCTGCAGGATAGTAACCCGCTCGTATATGTATTTCAGTGTTATCTACTTAACATTTACAGTTTTCCAGCTTCATCCAGAAAATTACAAAAATAAAAATAAAAAGACTGTAGTTTGGTCATTAGATTCGAAAAAACCACATATAAAATAATTATAGTAATTTACCTTAAAAATGGATCGCACTGTTCTAAAACACAGTAACTGCATAAATAAAACAAATGCATGCGTGTCTTTGATTTTATAATAGGTGTGTAAAAAACATGTCGAAACAAGTAAAATCCTGCGCGCGCGATAATTTTTGTCGCCTGATTTCCAGGAATCGGCAGAAATGTAAGAATTATAAGTTCTTATCTTTTGCGTTTTTAAAGGTTAGGGAACAGAGTTTTACAATAGCGAAATAATACGTATATATTCTTAAATAGTCCAAAAATACAATGGTTACACATTACTAATAGAATGGTAATTGAAGATGAATCACCAATTACAGAATGAAAATAAATTCTTATTTGAACCTATAGTATAACCTTTGCAAATGCCTTGAATTTGTTTTTTTTTTATCATTCTATAAAAATCAGTTATTTTCTAACTGCTATGTATTCAATGTATACTTATGTATTTCTTTAAGTTTTAGAAAATTTGGGAATACGTCTCAAAAAATGTGCATTCTGACAAAATGCCGCCTCTAAAATTTGCCGCCCGGTGCAGGGACACCAGTTGTACCGGTCTATCGCCGTCCCTAAACAAGTAAATAATTAAATGCAAAGGGTAGTGTGAGCAACGTAGACCATCACGATAAAAAAATTGAAAGTACAATATACACGCATTTTTGACAACACTATTTTGTGGTCAATACACCAGTAAGGTAATTTGATTACTGTTATGGGGGTATGCGTTCGGTATTCAGAGTAAGAGTAGATGTGAAAATTCAAAAACGTAAAATATTTTCTCCAGTAAAATGTGAAAGTGAAGTACCGGTAGCTCTAGCGTGATTGTATAACGTAAATGTGATAATAAGAAACGGTATCGATCAATTGACGTAACATAGTATCTGGTTGTGTGTAATCCTGAAAAACGTACATAACTTCATTCAATGGAAAATAGCTGATAAGGAATACTGAAATTCAGTCTACTCCTGCAAAGAGGGGTGTATAGTTCAACAGGAGGTTCTATACTTTTATTTCAGAATATTGAACTAGTGTGATGAGGTTTAAACCAATAAATTTAAAATGGATGTTGATTAATACATGTATCTTGTAAACAA
>JARFJB010001714.1:1227500-1347500 GCA_036346205.1 Vesta saturnalis
ATTACTGGGTTTGAAGTTATTTCAGGTTTTAGCAAGTAATGCTGACCGAATTAATAAATTATTTTAAAATGTAACAAGTAATAATTTTTATGAGCGAGAACGAACTATCTCAGGGAATAACGATTTTTTCAGAAACAACTATGAGGTAAGAATATTGTAAATTATTTAGAACTTAAAAACGGTTTTAATTGTATGAGATTAACACAGAACAGACAATGGAAACAATTAAAAAAAAACAACAAATAACACAAAACAAACAAAAAAATAGTAGGTAGGTGTTTTTACATTAAATGTTCGAAATGCTCCCCATTTTCACAAATACATAATCGTAAGCGTTTTTCTAGTGAAAACATACTCCTTAGGAGTGGCCGTGGTTCTTGAATTAACATTCTTAAATTATTTTCGACTTTCGCTTGAAGTTTTTCAATAGAATTTATTTCGCTTGAAAATACTTTTTCTTTAACTAAACTCCACACATCAAAGTCCAAGCGATTTAGGTCAGGGGACCTTGGTGGCCAGTGAATTAGAGCATCAGCATCTCCACCAATCCAACGATTTGGAAATTGTTCGTTGAGCCATCTTCTAGCTTGTCTACTGAAATGAGGTGGAGCACCATCATGCATAAAAACTATATTTCTTCGTAGATCATGAGGAAAATCTTCTAATATCGGAAATACACGATTATACAAAAATTCATAGTAAACATCACCATTTAAATTTCCATCAAAAATATGGTATGCAATGAGGCGGTTGCCTATTGAAGCAGCCCATACATTCAACTTAAAATTATGTTGATAATGCCTTACACGTTTACCCTTTGGATTTTCCTCTGCCCAGAAGTGACGGTTATGACTATTAAACATACCTTGTCTAGTAAAAGTTGATTCAACGGTGAAAAGAATACTTTGTAAAAAGTCAAGGTCCTATCTCATTCTTTCTTGTAATAATTCGCAAAAGATTTTCAGGCAATAATTCTTGTACTTGTCTGTAGTGAAACGGGAACAATAATTGTTCTTTACGATGTACACTAAAAACACTTGCGTTACTTACCCATGCCACATTTCTTACGCTTATCGTAGGATCCGCAACAATTAGTTTTAGTTTTAGTTTCCTCTGTTTGAGGAATTCTTGCCACTGCACCGCCTCACTAAATCCAAAAATGTTTTTGAATCCGGAACGCTTTGTCTTGGAAATTTTTCCGCATATCTTCTTTTCACTGCTCTATCACATTCCCCTAATGTTGATAACATATCGGTATAGTCACTGTTAGTGTACATATTCATTGTCAAAATTTTTAAAAGCGTCGTTACTTGTTAAGCAAACCAAAACTATCAACAACAATGTGCCAAACGAAACCGTCAAACAAAAGAAATCGCGAGTCTGCAGTCTAAGCCTACTTAATTAAGTAATTCAAATTAACTCAATATTTCTTTTATTTTCTTATTTTAGGTAAAACATATTAAAACCTCAAATAACTCCAAAACCAGTAATGTTATTGACTTTCAATAAGTTGTTTAAAAAATAGTATTTTTGCCAAGAAATTTAAAAATATCTCCATATAAAAAAGTTTGGGGGCAAAATATGTGGCAACCCCCCTTTAGCGACGCACCTGTACACAATTTACAAATTTGTAAATAATATCTTTTATAACCTAATAAATGGTATTTGTGATCTAAGTTTCATTTAGGTATCTTAAACCGTTTCAGAGATAAAAAAAAGGATTTTTGGGGCCACATTTACAGGGCATGTTTGTTAACCAAACTAACGTTATTTTTTAATATTTTATTTACCCTAGAAATTAGCGGAACGTTTTTTGAAACAACCAGTATATGCCACAATTTTGATATATTTGAACTATGCAGCTGTCAGATATATTCAATAAAACCAAAATCTACCCCTAATAAACCCCTACGATGTAGATGGATTTCTCTCAAAATCTAATCAGCATCAAAATAACTATAACCAACCTTAAATACGAAACTTCAAGAACGTACGTCTTATTGTTCTGGAGTTATCGTGCATAGCATACTTACATACATCCACATAAACACACACACACACACACACATATAGACACTCACTCACTATCCACACGCACACACAATACACACACACACACTTACATATCCACACGTACACACACAGCCACACATACACACGCACGCGCACGCACACACACACTCACTCACATATCCACACGCACATACAATACACATACTCACTCACTCACTCACTCACTCACTCACTCTCTCAGTCACTCACTCATTCAATAACTCACTTACTCACTCACTCACTCACTCACTCACTCACTCACTCACTCACTCACTCACTCACTCACTCACACTCACGCAATCACACACTCACTCACTCACTCACTCACTCACTCAGTTACTCACTCACTCACTCACTCACTCACACACTCACTCACTCACTCACTCACTCACTCACTCACTCACTCACTCACTCACTCACTCACTCACTCACTCACTCACACACTCACTCACTCACTCACTCACTCACTCACTCACTCACTCACTCACTCACTCACTCACTCACTCACTCACTCTCACTCACTCACTCACTCACTCACTCACTCACTCACTCACTCACTCACTCACTCACTCACTCACTCACTCACTCACTCACTCACTCACTCACTCACCACTCACTCACCACTCACTCACTCACCAACCAACATCACGCATCACACCACTCACTCACTCACTCAGTTACTCACTCACCAAACTCACTCCCTCACTACATGCACTCACCATCACTACTCACCACTCATGTCTCATAGTCTTACTCACTCACTCTCACATCCTCACTCACTACACCACTACTCACTCACATCGCTCACTCACCATACCACCATCACATTCACACGCACGCAACGCATTCACACAGGGCGCGTCACAGCATGAGCAAGCACATCAAACTCACACTCTAAAGTGGACTTTAATGACATTGATGAAAAAGTTTTAAGGACAAGAATTGATAGGCTTGTGTCTAAGTTTAATAACAATTTACATGCATACACATAAATAAGTTTTGCATGTTACAATTTCAAAAAGGATCGATCATTTATATCTTTAGCTTTAAGTAAAGGATATAATGGAACTTATGCTTCTTAATCGTTAGTACGATATAACTTAACACAACTCAGATGAATAATAAGTAAAATGGATTTAAAGTAGAATCTCAAATAAGCACAACCGTTCTTAACATAATAAGGCAAATAAAACACTGAGGTCCATACACATTTATCTTATTAATAATTAATAACTCTTCTTAAATATGTAGGTACGTGTTATGTTAATGTAGCATTTTTTTTAATTTATGAAAAATAGAGACAAATTTTAATAAAATGTACATTAATATTTTAATAATCCATGAATAATCTTAACGCTCTTAAATATTCAAATGCATTGTTCATAACACTGATGGTACACTAAAATATAGTATAAATCTGATAAAATTATATATTCATCGGTTAACCTCGAATTTTAACATTGTGCACTTCAAAAAGTGTGAATGAACTTGAAAACTGAATTCAAAAAATTTACTTTTGTTAAGATTCGTAAAATTCTCATTATTAATTAATGTTTATTGTAAAAGTATGGCATAAAAGTATATACCTGCTTGTTTAAGTGTGTAATACTTTTAAATGCTTTGAAGTGGGTTGTCGTGATGGTATTTGTATAAAAAAATTGTCATGTAGTCGGTAATGTAATGAATGTTTGAAATGTTTGTACTAAGAATAGGATCACCACATGTGTTGTACACTAATATGCCATCACTGGAGCATCATTAGAGTAGTTTAGCTAATAGCTGCTACACCACTACATGTCAAAATAACGAATTAATCAGCGTCTAAAACGTTATGCGCTCTTTCTTTTTTACACCTTCAAGATATGCTTTTTGCTTTGCTATGATAATCGTTTAGTTTGATATTATTTCATTTTTTGCTCTCGAGTGTTAAATAGATGACTTACAGTCTATACTATTTTAGTTTAAAGACATTATTTATCATCTCCCAAGTATTTGAGCAGTCAATGAAGTTAAAAATCTTAAAATATATAAATTACCGTCTTTTGATTTTTAAACACATAACGTGACTCTCAGTTCTTGACGTCTTGTCAGAAATGGTTAAGTTTATTTATTGCACGATTTGTAATTTTTAAGACAGACGTTTACGCGATATTTTTATCTCAAACACTTCACTCTTCATTTTTATATATTTTATTTCTTCTTTACATTGGTAGAATAGTAAATTACATTCACTTTAAATATACATTCACAAATTAATTACTCATACGTTTTACTACTGATTTTTAGCTTCTTTTAGTGCCAATAAACTGTTTTAAATTTAGATTGTTAGCTTTTAATAAAATAACCTCAACAAATTTGCTTCCTAAGCTTAAAGTGCTTGATACAATTATCAGGTTTAATATACACAGTTATTTATTAACTCGAGGTGTGTCAGATCTTCAGATATGAAAACTAAACGCGACGTTTACATTAAAATTCTAGTGAGTAATTGATTTATTAATAATTAGCATTAATTATATTAAAATCATATTACAGCAACAGTAAATTTACTTACATAACTGTTGCTGAAGGCTGTAAGAGGAAAAGAATAGTAATTTATTACTAAATTAGTCTATTCAGGACCAAAAAGTAAATTACTATGCTTTATGCTTTATGCTTATACATACAACTATTGTGTTCATTTCAAAAAACATTATTTTTCGTAAATTTTGAAATTTCATAATGTTACACTGATCCTAATGTTCATATATTTGTTTATTGATTGATTATGTATCTATAAATACAAATACAAATAGTATTTTTCATTATATCCCTCTGAAAACACTATGTCTACTTAGCGCAGTGAAAAGGGGCTTTGCCTGTGCACCCGTTTTGATTTTTTTTGTCGGAAAATGTGGTACGGATAACGAACCGTTTCTTAGCAACTCATTAAATTCTATTCTGGTCTGCCAGTGCAAATAAATAAATATCTGGTGTGGAACAACACAATACCTTCCAACCTACATATACACAGGGTGCGGCATTAGTGCGTCTTTGTTGCTACCTCTCCGTCGCACACTGACGAGACTCGTGGACCACTTTCTCACAGCGAAGCTAGAGTAAGTCGGTCCACCTAACTTATTATACACCGTGGCTGCAACCTACCAGATATTCAAGTGGTTCATTATTAAAAGTTGTCTGAACTATGCTCGAATCAGGATTTCTATACCTACATATACAGGGTGCGGCATTAGCGCTTCAAAGTACGATATATCCGTCATTAAAGGAGATATCAAGAAAAGTTATTTACAAAAATTATAGGCAACTTCAAACTTTACATTATATTTCGTCTTTACAGGATGAACCACACATAATTTTTTTTAATGGGACACCCTATATACTATTTCATATTTAGATTAAGCTCATCTCCTCCATAATTCCAATATAGGGTTTCATTGCGTTATACAGGGTATTTCAAAAGTTATGATGAATTGTACACGAAAATCATTCTCATTTCAACGTCCTGTATACCCTAGACAGAATAACCTAACAATAATTTTTCCAGGCATAACTGTTTCACATTGGTACAGTGTTACGAGAAACTGCTATTTCTTTATTATTGCACCAATTGAATATAGATCGAGCCAAAACTCGTACACATGATTCTGTCAGTTTTTTTCAAATGAATCACCCTGTATTTTATTTTAAAAAGTGAAAATACACTTTGTGTTCTTTCATTTTTATTAAGCACTCCCTATAGCTAAAATAGTTCATTTTTTTTATTATAACAAAAGTCGTGAACAAATAAAAGATCGGTTATTAAGACAAAATCCTAATAAAATTAATTAATTTCATAATAAATGTTCAAAGTGTCCACCGAAAACATCAATCAATCATTTCTTAATATTTCCACATTAATACTCAGGAATGCTTCTCGTATTCTATTCTTCATATCATCTTGTGTGGTTGGAGGTATTTGATACACACGGTGTTGAGCTCCATCGTGTAACAACCACATTCTTTGACGAATGTTAAGAGGAACGTTTGCCAACAGTAATGGTAAATGAGTCCAAATAAACCTGACCATTCACTGTTCCATCGAAAAAATGTGATCCAATTACGTGATCTCCAACTATACCACTCCAAACATTCAAAGACCACCTAGTTTGACTATGAGTTGCTATAAGATGGGGATTACTTGTCGAATAATAACTGAAATTGTGTCTATTCACAGTTCCATTTTTATGAAACGTGGCTTCGTCTCCAAAGAGGACAAAATCAAAGAAATCCGCATGATTGTGGATTTGTTGTTGAACCCATTCACAAAAAGCAACCCTTCTGGGAAAGTCATTATCGTTAACTCTTGATGCAACTAGATATGGTATGGATGCATCTTATTTTTACGCAGCATTCCTCGGACGGACCTGTCACTAATATCATGCTGACGAGAGATTTCACGTGTACTAACATGTGGATTATGCGTAACTTCAAGCATCACGTTAAATTCATTTTCCTTGTTAAGTAGGTACAGGTTTTGTCCTTTCCTTTTTGTCATAAACTACTGTACCCGTACGATTAAAACGATCTACTAACCTTTCCAACGTTATTTTCTCATGTTGTCTTCGTGCGGGATATCACTCTTTGTAAATTCTTTGTGCTAATGAACAATTTTTCATACATTCTCCCAGTACCCATATCATGTCTGTTAATTCCTCAACAGGAAATTTCATTTCAAACAGTATTTAAGTGTTTACAAATTAATAAATAAACACTACACAATCTCAAAGAAGTTTGTTAAATGACAAGCTACTAATTATTACTGGATAATATCTATCTGTCATTTGTTCACGGCCAACTTGTTATAATAGAAATTGTTAAAAAAATCTTTTGGTGTTTTTAAACTGAGAATATAATTCACATGTCACATGGTACATTTTTGATTACTTTCATTGGTTAAAATACATAAACAAAATCGCAGAATAGCCTAGCAAATCGGTGATAATTATATCACCTCAGGTTGACTGTCACATGATTTTAATGAATAAAATAGTTTACTGTCAAAGTGACAAAAAGTTTCAAAGAAATAAATAATTGTATTGATTATCTTGCAACTGTAATATTTACTATCAAAGTGACAGATCGTTTAAAATTGTAAACTTTAAAAAATATATTTTCTCTTAGCGTTCATTATATTCTCTTACCAAATATAACGCGTGTTATGATTAATAATCGATGATACCACTCGTTAAAACCTGTAGAAGATTGAAATCGGTTTTGACTCGAGCTATCACCGATGATAACCATAACACAAGTTATATTATCCCCGAAAATATCTCAGAAATGAACGCTTAATAGAAATGAAACAACATAAAGTGTATTTTCACTTTTTAAAATAAAATACAGGGTGATTCATTTGAAAAAATTGACAAATCATGTGTTCGAGTTTTGGCTCGCTCTATATTCAATTGGTGCA
Organism: Vesta saturnalis; assembly: GCA_036346205.1. Lineage (NCBI taxonomy): Eukaryota > Metazoa > Arthropoda > Insecta > Coleoptera > Lampyridae > Vesta > Vesta saturnalis. The sequence continues at coordinate 1,235,005 of JARFJB010001714.1, forward strand.
ATAATAAAGAAATAACACTTTCTCGTAACACTGTACCAATGTCAAAAAGTTATGCCTGGAAAAAAGTATTGTTAGGTTGTTCCGTCTAGGGTGTACAGGACGTTGAAATGAGAATTATTTTCGTGTACAATTGACCATAACTTTTGAAATACCCTGTATAACGTAATGAAATCTTATATTGGAAGTATGGGGGAGATGAGTTTAATCTAAATTTGAAATAACATATAGGGTGTCCCATTAAAAAAAAGTATGTTTGGTTCACCCTGGCAATATGTAACACCCTGTAAACACGAAAATAATTTTATAATGTGAAGTTTGAGGTTGCCTATAATTTTTGTAAATAACTTTTTTTGATATCTCCTTTAATTACGAATATATCGTACTTCGACGCACTAATGCCGCACACTGTATTTGTAGGTATAGAAATCCTGGTTCAAGCATAGTTCAAACAACTTTTGATAATGAACCGCTTGCATGTCTGGTAGGTTGCAGCCACGATGTATAATAAGTTAGGTGGACCGACTTTCACTAACTTCGCTGCGAGAAAATGGTCCACGAGTCTCGTCAGTGTCCGACGGAGAGGTACAAACAAAGATGGACAACTAGCTTGGCGCGAAACGAACGGAAATGCATTTTGTTTGATCGGCGTGATACATCTTTATCAAGTAATTAAAGGTTTAATTTTATTTAACTGCAATGGCTCGAAGGTATTGTTTTGCACATGGATGGTTACAGCGGCAATAAAGACAAACTCTCCTAATTTAAAGTGCCCAAAAATAAATTAAATGAGTGGAGTGCTGTGATTCTTCGTGTCGATAAAAAATTAACAATTAATGACGCTTTATGCGAAAAACACTTTTTTAAAGAAGATACTGTGCGTGAAGTTGTCCAAGAAACATATTCGGTCAGTTTTTATTATAATTATTATAACTTACCTGCTCCCAAATTTAAAAATGCAACGTAAATAAGAAATAGGTAAGTAGGCTAATCAAATTATTGATAACAGTGCGACCAATATTCCATTTAAAATCTGTCAATTATACCTACATATGTATAAAACATAAAATCTTAATAAATAAAAAATTGCTCTGAGAGGTACCGTAAAAATCGTTTTTAACTGTAAACAGGAAGATGGTTAACATTTGTTTTAAATAAAAATTAATATTGCCAAACTATTATTATTATCTATAGGTAAATTTGTTAGGAACCTTTTGAAGCATCAAGTACGTGTTGCATGATCCGATTAAAAACGCTTTATTAATTCCACAATAAAAAATATTTGTTATTGAGCAATTGGAGTATTTCAGAAACTAAACTTGAAATCAAATTATAAAATGATGTCTTTTTAATCAATTTACAGCGATTTTTCGGCACAGTTAGACAGGCTGGATGTGATAACCCAACAATGGGTACATTTTTTACAAATTTATCGTTTACTATAGGTTTATAAGCTTTTAAAGCCTCCACAATTTGTAAATTGTACAATGGATTCAAAATACAGGTATATGATTGGTTGTTGCCATAGGAATAAAATTTAGCGACGTGTAAATTTTAGCAGGATAGCAATAAGTATTTACAAACAAAAATAAATTTTGCTCATTTATTTTTATTATTGGTGTCAAGTATTTTTGTTAACAGAGTCTAAATGCAATAAAATAATAGTTATTTGTTATACAAGATGATAAAATTGTAACAACTCTTTTTTAGTGTTGTATAAAATATACCTCAATTTAGGATCTTTCCTTCATTTAGTTCTGAATACAAGAAAATTTTAATTATTGAAATATTGGTATGAGGTAGGCAACTTAATTTGCATATCTTCTTAGTTCGTAAAGATTTATAATCCTGCTTTCAATTTGTATTCATTTCTTATCTGATACATAACGCGTCTGCGTTAAGTTATTCTGCTGATATCTTGTACGCATGGCCTCTTCATCTACTTCGAAATCCTCCATTTGCACTTCCTGTTTAATGTCGAAGCATGAAGCTGCTTCTTTTTGATTTTATTTAAATTTATGTGAAAAACGCCATCAATTTGGTGGTAAGAGATATTTTTAATACGTTTACATAAAATTTAAAGCATTTTGTTCTTTTTAGGCGTTTTCCTTACGTTTTTTTTTTTCTTTACGTTTTAATAACGTTTTTACTTTAATTACCCGTATATCATTACTTCAATTTACAACGTAATTGCATTTTAAGTACGCATTTGAATTTAATATTGCGTACATTTTTTCGTTTAATGATTGCAATTTTTTTATGAATGGATTGCAATAAGAAGTGGATTTAAAAATTTTAAGAAGAAATTCGGATTTTATAAAGATAAATTCAATTTGGGGTGTGGCTGATAACATTATGTCAAGATTGCACCATGTTGACGCAAGAATGACTTCATCCTGTTAACTTCTCCGTAATCATATTTAGATACCAGTGGTTGACAAAAAGAAAAGTTTGTGTACAAAAATTTATAAGGTATTTATGTAGTGTTTTATTTAGTACTTTAAGAATAATTTTAAGACCTTCATTATTTCATCATTACATTTAATTCAATAAACATAGTCTGTATATTGTTATTTTTTACATTTTTGTCAAGTCGGTTTAATTGTCCCGATAATTTAAAAAAAGACAATTTGGCACCCGAGATAACTTCATTTTTTTACATTCTTTATTATTAATGGTAAGTGGTAATTAAGCAAATCATTTTAGTGAACCAACCCTATTAATCTACCGATGAGCCAAAGGCACAATTATAAGTGGTGTAAGGTTAGTATTTTTTGGAGATTTATTATTTCATTTTGGATAACTTACATTATTATTATTTCAAAATTTTGTATACTACACCTACGTTACACACATTATTTTTTATTACAAAATACAATTTTATCGATGGGTGAAAAATGTTAATTCATGAGCGACGAAGGAGCGAATGTATTAATTTTCTCGAGCCGATAGTTGTATTTTATCGCTGATCGCCAGTCTGTCCACCTAACTTATTACACCGTGGTTGCAGCTTATTATGGTTCAGTTCAGTAAACGGGCAAGTTTATTACTTAAAAATGGGCGAGTCGAGCCAAAAATGTTCAGCATTACAAACATTTATCATATAATTGGAAGAAGATCAACTTAAATATTTGGTTCCTTAACACTTGTTTACGATTTAATCTTGTACCCAGATTAATTGCAGTAAACATCAAAAATAAAAGTCAGATTGCACAACAAACAAAATCTTTGAGCGAAAACATATGGTTGAGGAAAGAAATTAGAAGACAACGCGGCATCCAAGCGAAAATAAATGAAGAATTATGGTACTTACATATGGAACTTAACTATAAGATGCACCCAGCGATGTTTGATGCGGTGGATAGTACATTAAGAGACAAAATTGAAATCTATGATAGAAACTTAAGAAATAAGGTACAAAACAAAATTAATAGGTTAAGTACTATAAGCATAAGTAAAGATAAAGATAGGACTGTAAATAATAAGATAGAGCATACTTTTCATAAACGAACTATAAATCTAACACAAGTACCTTTATCGGACGGAGACCTCGAAGTTTTGGAACAAAATCTAAGAACCAGCTTTGACTACACGATTATCAAGAATAAATTAGAAAACCTAGCAGTAGCAACTAAATCAATTTTAGATAAAATAGAAACGACAGATAAAGTACTAATTGTAGCCAAATTTAATGAGGGAATTAACTACTTTAAGATTATTGTAAGAGACACTAAAACACCTCTGACGTATCGTTTGTCAAAACTTCACAAGAAAAGTAACAACAGTCCTAATACCCTTAAGACCTGTGGTATCTCAAATAGATTCTCCCACTGATAAGTTAGGGAAATTTCTAAGTAAACAATTTAAAGAATGAACGAACTTCTATTCAAAATTTTGCATTAATAACACACTACACGTAATAAATAAAATTAAACACGCGGTAGTTCCTAAAGATCTCATACTAATCAGCTGTGAGTAGTATACCGGCAACATCCCCTCCACTTTTTTATGTCACAAGCCCCGCCCACTGGAGCACCTTTCCCTCTACTTTTTGTTTTCGCCCACGTGGGAGCCGCATTTTTGTCGGCATTTTTTTACGGCTTCTTTTTGGGGGCCATTTTCAGCCCCTTGATGGAATTTTCACCCTAATTTGATTGTATTAAGAGCCTCTTTGGCAGTTCAGCCCCTGGAACGTTGTAAATTGTGCAACATTTGTTAGGTTACATTACGAAACGCTTGTTGAATTATTTCCCTCATATTTTCTGCAGTAGTCGGCGATGTTCTATAAACTTCATTTTTAATGTAGCCCCATAAAGAATAGTCGATGAAAGTCAGATCGGGTGATCTAGCTGGCCACCTGATAGGCCCATAACGATCTATCCAACAATCAGGATTTTGCTGATTTAAAAACTCTGTCACATCACGAGCCGAATGTGCAGGAGCGCCATCTTGTTGGAACCATCTTTCCTCATTAGCGAATGGGATGTTCTCTTCAATCCATGGTAGCACGTTGGTTCGCAATAAATTTAAATAATTTTCTGCATTTAAATTGTTTTCCAAAAAATAGGGTCCTAATAATCTGTTGCCAATAATACCAGCGCAAACATTGAGACTCCTGATTGTTTCTGTATCTAATTATATGTGAATTTTCCACGGCGTAATAATGACAATTATGTCTATTTACAAAATAATTGTTATGAAAAGTAGATTCGTCTGATATAACTCTATTACAGAAATTATGTGGTTTTTGCAATCTCCAACGATAGTAATTTAATCTATTTTCGAAATCATGTTCATCCAATGTCTGGTGGAATTGGATCTTGTATGGATTATATTGTGTATTGTTGATTTGTGTAAATCATGTTCCACTGCAATTTTTCTAATACTTATTTGAGGGTTTTCTTGTATAGCTTGAAGCACCACTAGTTGAGTTACCTCGTTGTTTACAGGTTTTGGACAATTGTTCTGTTTGTATGCAATCGATCCTGTTTCCTCAAATCTACTTTTGAAATTTTCAAAAACTCGTTCATCATAGTTTTGAAAGAAATCAACTTAAAATACACCTAATCGACATATTAATATTTTGTTTTATTATTTTTAAATCATGGTACTCTATTAAATCTTATATTATATTACAAACTAATTATAGAAAAATTTAAAAAATGGAAATATTTTAAAAACTATAAATTTTAGCAGTATCAATGTATTTAGATAAAAGTTAGGTCTTTAAGAGCACTATTCGTCCATATCAAAATATACAGGATGTTCTATTTGAAATAAGAGAATTGATGTACGTTGAACATGCTAAAGTTTCACACGGAACCTTCTCTCCCCTATTCAATACATCTATAAAACGTTTACATCTTTTCAAATCCTATACCTAGCTTAATTATATCCCTGAAGTAATTTACCTCAACTTAGATAATAAACTAAGAATTAATTTTTATTGCTAACCTTACATTCAGGAAAAAAATACATTTTTGTTAAATAACTTGACAACGTTGCATTTTATATTACAAATGTATACATCGTTGAAAAACTTATTCATTAGGCTATCCAAAAATGTAATAATATATAGGGTGTTCCATTTAAAATAAGAAAGTTGATCCCCCTATTTTTACGAATCACCTAAAATATTTTTAAGCTGTGCACGTATTGGAACCATATAACTTTTGTATAAATGATTTGAATTAAAAATCAACAGCGAAGCCACACTCTTCCGTTATGTGACGCTTTGGACACCCGGTATATAAGACATTATTGTAAGTAGAATATTATTGCATATTCCAAAATTTAGAAGTAAACGTTTGTAGATATGGACTTTGAGGATGGCCATAATCATTGTTTGAACATTATATCGGCCTAAATATATGTATATACAGGGTGGTCCTTTTAAAGTGTTACAAAGCGATATTGAGAAAATGGCTGAATGAAAATAAATGAAATATCTAGGGATACAATGGGTCGTTGGGGGACTTTCTGACAGAGTAAGTAATGTTTTAACCCTTTCCACTTTTTAGGGGTGGGGGTTACTTTTAGATGTTAAATAGAAAGGTGTAGTATTCTTTACAGATTCGTAATCTCCAGAAAAAACTACGTTATAGTCAATGAATAATTTAATGCCAATGTCAATGTCACTACGCTAAATTCAACAAAATTAAGGTACATTATTTTATTATAATAGGTGTTCAAAATGACGACCATTTTGTTCTAAACATTTATCAACCCTCTTTCGAAAATAATTCCGCACTCTGAATAACATATCTGGGGTAATTTCACGAACTGCACGCGTAATCCTTTCTCTCATGTCTTCGGCTGTAGTTGGAGCAGTCACCATGACTTTTTCTTTGACGAAACCCCACAAGAAAAAATCAAGAGGGGTTAAGTCTGGCGATCTTGCAGGACAATTTACTGGTCCCCCACGTCCAATCCATCTGTTAGGGTAAGTGTCATTCAATATAGCACGTGCTTCTCGACAGAAATGTGGTGGTGCGCCGTCTTGCTGGAACCAAATTGCTTCACGTTGTTGCTCTGGAATATTTGGCATCAATCTTTGCAAGTCATTTCGAAGGAAATCGCAGTATCGCTGTCCATTAAGATTACCATCGAAAGAATGAGGTCCAATAACAACATCGCCATATATCCCACACCAGGTATTTATCGACCAAGGGTGTTGATTAGCGACTGTTCACATCCAGTGTGGATTTTCTTGAGCCCAATAATGCATATTGTGACGATTGACTTGACCATGGTTAGTGAATGTTGCTTCGTCAGAAAATGGTATGTTTTCCAGTGAGTTGTTTTCATTAGTCCATTGTCGAAACCACCGACAAAATTGCACCCGTCTCTCGAAGTCCTGTTCATACAATTCTTGATGTAAGGTAATATGGTAAGGATGAAATTTAAAATTGTGCAAAATCCTGAGAATGGATGTTTTACACATCCCGGCGTCTTTGGATAGATCTCGGGAACCAATATGAGGGTTGAGAGCTACTGTTCCCAAAACTCCTACCGCCATGTCGTCGTTCGTTTTGGTTTTTCTCCTGCTGCGTTTTCTGGATGAGAGTTGGCCGGTCTGGCGACTCCTGGTCTCTAATCTTTTGAACGCCATGTGAGGTTTTGGTGCTAAATGGGGAAATCTTACCGCCCAAAGTTCAGAAGCATTGCGGTAGTTTTTTCTACTTTCTCCGAGAATTAACAACATGTCAACTTGGCAGTTGAATTCATTCATTTTAAGGATACGTAGTTAAAATCTCAACTAAGATTATTAAATACGAACAGGAACAACTGAGATAATTAACAAACGAACAGAACTAACACTAACTAACAATAAACGAACACAATGAACACTAATTTTAGCAAGTCGCTTAAACTAAAGACTTTAAACTCGAAGATAATTTAAGGAAATTACTGGCAATGTCATAACATGTCAAGTCGTTCGTTGTCATGATAACTGCAACAGTGGCGGCTGGTGAATCATCGCTGCAGTGACACAGCTTCAAAAAAAATCATGAACTTTCTAAGAAAATAATTATTTACTACATAATCTAACCAAAATAGCGTATTTTTTTACCCAGTTGACATGTCAATTCTCGGAGGATGTAGAAAAAACAACGACAATGCTTCTGAACAAAATGGTCGTCATTTCGAAAATCTATGTATTATAATAAAATAATGTACCTAATATCAGTTTTTTTCTTTAGTTGATTTTATTTTTAATTTTGTTGAATTTAGCGTAGTGACAATGACAGTGGCATTAAATTATTCATTGATTATGACGCAACTTGATTTTGTAATAAAGCAAGGGAGGGAGACGGAGACGGTGACGGAGACGGAGGCGGAGGCGGAGACGGAGACGGAGACGGCGACGGAGACGGAGACGGAGACGGAGACGGAGACGGAGACGGAGACGGAGACGGAGACGGAGACGGAGACGGAGACGGAGACGGAGACGGAGACGGAGACGGAGACGGAGACGGAGACGGAGACGGAGACGGAGACGGAGACGGAGACGGAGACGGAGACGGAGACGGAGACGGAGACGGAGACGGAGACGGAGACGGAGACGGAGACGGAGACGAGACGGAGACGGAGACGGAGACGGAGACGGAGACGGAGACGGAGACGGAGACGGAGACGGAGACGGAGACGGAGACGGAGACGGAGACGGAGACGGAGACGGAGACGGAGACGGAGACGGAGACGGAGACGGAGACGGAGACGGAGACGGAGACGGAGACGGATACGGAGACGGAGAGAGCTTCATATCTTTTTATTTTACCTGTTTCATGTTTCGACGCGACTTGATTCTTTATATTAGCCTATGTGTTCGATTGGATTCAGCTCCCAGTGATAAGGTAGCTACCTCAACTCCCTTTTTCGTCAATTACATATGTATCGTTTTATTTTTATTCAATTGGATTAGATGTCAAAGTTCTAATGGAGCCATGTCTAAATCAAACTCGATTTGTTTGCCATGTAGAAAACCCATTCTTATAATACTGTAGCGTTCATTTAATCATATGTTTTTTTTTCCTCAAAAAGTAGTGGTCCATTGTTCACGAAGCCCATTTTGAGCCAACATGTAAAATGATTCTGCGTTTTCCGGATGAATTCTTTTGTGTGACCTTTGTTTATCTACGTTTTATTTGTTCGCCCTTCATTTCTGAATTGTTTAATAACTTTTAGATATTTATGTTTCCGTCTTATTATATCATCACGTTCAATTAAAACACTTTTTCGGCTGCGTTTCAAATATCTAAAAGGATGCGTGTGATTAGTAATATTTTCACAAAGATATAATAGATTATTTACTTAAAATTTATCTGTCTTGTCAGTTTACATAATGATGGTCGCGACATTTGTGATAAATCTTGAGGTTTGTGTATTTCGTTAAAGCTCATTGTTGTAAAAGAGGGTTTTTATTATTTGACGGACTGATCTCCTAGTAGTTTCACAAAAATGCTTCAGCAGGGATTAATCATTTGAATGAAAATGTTTTCAAAAACAGAATGTTCCAAAAACATTTCATTTCTTTTCTAGCTTTTTTTCTAAAAACTTTAAAAGTGACCCTCGTATATGTTTTTAAATAGCTAAAAATTCCGAATCAACACTGTGCACACACAAATTTGATAGTTGTCCGAATACGTTTCCGCCATTTTTTAACAAAAATTGGACATTTATTGTGAAAGAACGAAACCTACAGTTTTATTCGAGGTGTTGTTTATCGTTTGTCGCTACTTTGTCTCATCTTTCTCGCAGCATACGGATACCTCGCTTGATTTTTTGAGGCTATCCACGAATCGACCCAATTTTTGGCATCTTCATATGATATAAAGTGTTACACAGGCAGGCCATGCGTCATCGATCGAAACAAGCGGTAAATACGGTGGGTAGCGTAGAGCTTTCTAATTGAATGTTTCCAAATAGGTTTTGACCGACAGTGCAATTTGTGGACGAGCATTATCATGTCTGCCTGGAGTAGAATTCGGCGCGCTTTTCCTGGAGTGCTCGACTTAACCTCATCAATTGTGCTCGGTAGACATCCCGAGCAATGGTTTCGCTGGGTTTGAGAAACTCAACACAACACCAAGCTTTTTGCGTTTGGCACGAATCTTGATCCAATAATGCTCCCGATACCGCGTTTTCCGCTACGTTTTCGGTCTTCTATGTCAAATTAATCGTTCTTAAACTTTCGACACCACACACGACAACTTATCTCATTTAAGGCAGTCTCACTATATGCTTCTACAAGTAACCGACGCGCCTCAGCTGCAGATTTATTGAAATTGAAGAAGAGAATCAAAAGTTCCCACAAATGACGGCGATTATCGGCTCAAAACACAACAGATGTTGACAGAAATCAAATCTTAAGATTATGACTTTTTACATCGACAATTTTCATCATAACTTACTGATGGTGTGACTTCTGTCAAACGGCGAAACCTTATCTGTACAACTCTTAGTTTAATATAAATTACATTAGATTTTATAATTATAATTAAATTATAATTAGACAAACTTTCACGAATATTACAAATAATTAAAATACTTATCTTTTGGGTTTATTAAATCGTGTATTTTTCTATTTGTATTTTACATAATTTATACGTTTCTATAACGCTTACGGTTATTATCCTAAGTAAATCGTAATGTCTTTCAAAATTACTTGAGATATTAGTAATTATTAAAGCTATTACTATTTACTGAGGAAGATGACTGTAATTGTAATCGAAACGTATAAATTTATGTAAAATATAAGTACAAAAATTATACGAAAGATAAGCATTTTAAAATACGATTTTGAAGTCCCCAAATTATTTGCATTAATCTGTCAACCTCAAAAAGCAGATACCTACCAGAACTTTTAAAAAATAATTACGCGGAAAAATGTAAATGTTAAACACAATTTCGAAATTGTTTATTGTGTTAAAGTTTAATTTTGACCAAATCAGAATAAAAATGTAAACTTTCAGAATTGTCACACATAATTAAAATATGTATCTTCTTTTTCTTCATTTTTTTACTAATAGTATTCTTGAACAGGCTATTTGCCTAATGTGCACTCAGCAACACTGGCAGAGGGTTAGGGCTGCCGAGAAACGTTTATGAGTGGCTACCTTAAATTTGCTTAAATCAAAGTTTGCAGGAAAACAGGAACTGGGTAGTGCATTCCAGAATTTGGTCATCGTATGGAAAAATGTAAATTGCGCCAGTTTAGTGTAATAAGATGGAATTTTGAGTGCGTAATTATGGTGTGAATGGGCAAACCGAGTTTTCCTGGCGAAATGGCTTGCGAAGGTATTAAGGGGGGTATTTCGAAGGTACACTTCCCATTGTAATAGCGATAAAACAAGGAAAGAAACGAAACTGTTCTTCTATAATCAAGAGACTGTAGGTCAGAAGTTAGAGACGCGTCATTTATAAGTCTTATAACTCTTTTTTGGATGTGGTTTACCATATTAATGGCGTATTGGGGAGCACTGACCCGGATGTGGGGATTATATTCGAGATGAGGTCGAATTTGAGCCTTATACAGTAAAAGAAGTTGTTGGGATGTGAGATCTGTATAAAAAGCCCAGTTTACGAGCAGCTGTTTTGCTGGCTGCCGAAAGGTGGCCAACCCATGAAAGGTTCGATGATACGGATATCCCTATCATAGAAATAGGGTTTGAAAGCTTCGGATGTAAGCCATTCATATTTACAGCATGAAGTGGTGGGTCTTGCTGGGCAGACACAAGGTAACACTGGGTTTTGTCGGCGTTGAACGTGATTATTCCTTCCCCGTTCAAGGATATTAAGGCTGCCATTTTCCCTTTTAACGTCCTGACTAGACTTATTGTTGTCGGAAAACTGAGAAAAATTACAATGTAGATGTTGTCGTCTGCAAAGCAATGAATCGGGTTAGTTGTTGAGGAAATTATGTCATTTATGTATAGTAGGAAAAGTGTGGCAGCTATCACTGATCGTTGGGATACGCCCGCGTTAATAGTAGTTCCTTTCGCAAACAATCTATCAACGACAACCCTTTTGTCAAGAAATCTGGAGATTCAATTGATTCGCATTGAACGACTCTGTCTGAACCCATACTGGTGGTCGCTTAGGAGTTCATTGGACACGATGAACGAAAGTAGTTGGCGGTTGATTGCTTTTTCTATGATTTTCGATAGAATGGAAGTGATAGCTTTTGTTTGATAGTTTGAGGGATCAGTTTTATCGTCCTTTTTAGGAATAGGTTGGACATTTCCACGATGAGGGAAACTTCGGATGACATGGAAATCAAAAATAGTTTGGACAATATAGGTACTAGCTCGGGGTAGCGTTTTTGATGGACGATAGCTGGAATACCGTCAGGGCCAGTCGTATTTGAGTCAAGTTTATTGATAATTAATTCTAGGAGCTTGTATCGACGGTGGATTGGTTTCATAGCGTATGGGGTAGATTTGGGCAACGGCGCAATTTTACCAGAATCATTGATACATGAATTTGATGCTAAGTAATCGACAAAGAGGTCCGCTTTGTCAGCAGGATCAGCTACTACAGCTACGTCACGAGACGCCATGGGAGGAAAGGAAGATGTACTAAAGTTTTTACTGATTGCTTTAGCTAATGACCAGAATTTACGACTACCTAAAGGACATGGAACTAATTCTTTGCACTTACGTTCTTCAAACATCTGTTTAGCCTTGGTGATGATGCTTTTGCAACTATTCCTTCCGAAAATATAGTCGGCGTGATTTTCAACAAATTTATTTGTTTTCCATGTGCTTTTGGGAATGTGTAACTCCATATCCATTAAGATAACTTCAGTTATTGAAGAGGAGGAACGTTTAAAGCAATACTCACGCCACGGGAAGGTTGCAAAAATCTCCCAGTTCGCTCCAGTTAGCTGATTTAAAACACCACATAGTTCTATATGTTGTTCGAGTAACAGTGGGATTTGGTACAGAGGAAGTTACTTCGATTAGACAGTGGTCTGATTGACCAAGTGGGGAAAAGACTCTTGTTTTATAGACAACTTGGTTAGTTATAAGGAATATGTCCAGGAGATGCGGAGTATGGTTAGAGTTGTCAGGGATTATGGTGGGTTCGGAAATCATTTGCGTGAGATCACAGGATACTGAAAATGCTTCTGCACTATGATTTTGCGGAACAAGTGGTATATGAAAATTGAAGTCAATTGGAGTTGTGGACATTAAAATCTCATAGAACTGAGATATCGCAAAGTGGGAACTGTGATAAGAAGTAGTCTATTTTCAGACTAAGGTAATCAACATTATTTTGGAAGTTATTGTCATTGGGAGACCTAGGCAAACAACAGTACAATTTGTGGCCCAAAATGTTTGAACCAAATCACTTAAAATTTGTTGTTTTCAAAAGTAGGTATCGTCTTACAACCTACCTTGTCGTTGGTATACGTACATACTCCGCCTTTAAGGCGAAACTTAGAGTGGAGGTTGTATCTGAGAAATTTTAGGTAAGGCGAATCAGTGCTTCTAGGGGATACTTGTGTTTCTGATAGAAACAGAATGTCCGGTTGCACTTGTTCAAGATGTAGGTAGACAGTATTAATATTCAACCACGTATGTTGCAGTAATGTATTCAAATGTTGGTACCTTGAATGACCGAGGTCGGTTGAGTCCTGCCTTTCCGGGCATCCGAATAGGGCAGGATTTTATTCCTGACAGATCTTGATTTTCTTAGTCTTGATTCTGGCGTTGACGATTTTTTGTTCCCCCCAGAATCCTTGGGACGAATCGACGATTCGGTGTGAGAGTGTGGGCGTCTCGTTCTATTCACCTGGAGTATAGCGTCTATTTTGGGTAATTAAATCGTGTATTTTCTTTATTTGCCTGATATACCGGGTGAATGAGACCACCCGTATCAGTATTTTCTTAAAGCACGGTGTCGTAGACAATTGGTTTAAAAAAATTATTATAAACCCCATAATTAAGAATAGAATGGTGATGTTATTTCTCGGAAAGTCAACATCCTGAGTAGTTTTCTCCAGGATGTCTCCAAAATTTTAAAGGGCATCATATGCCGAAAAAGATATGGTTAAATCGTTAAAAAAGATAAAAGTTTTATAGAAAAAAATATTTTATTACTCCCACGCATTTTAAGCAATATTCGACTAAAATTCAGTATTAACAAACAAAATTGAAAAGTCGGATTTTAAAATCTAGTTGCCGAATTAAACAATGTAACACACGTGCTTTAATTCCAATAATTGCATGTGTTATATTAAGCTATCGTGGAGTCATCCATTGTTTAGGTTGATAATTTATCGTTTAAATTTGTGTTTGTAGACACAAAGTTAAAATTTAATTTCGTTAAAAAGTGAGCTAACTTAACTTAGTGAAATTTTGCCGTTTTCAAATTTAGGAGCGTTTGATATGTGAATGCTTTTGGGAGAATGTAGACAAAATTACAGAGCGGCTGAAAGAACGTATGCGGAAAGATATCCTTAACGTCCTTGTCAATCCTTCAATGTTTTTCGGAAATTGGCAGTACGTATTTGTACCAAAAGACAAGTGCAATTGCGAAAATCGAATTATACTACATATACGTAAGAGCCTGATGTTCTCGCTGCAGTGACTGTTGATCCGCATATTTCAACGAGAGGACTTGCAAGGGATTCTGGAATTAGCCAATACTCTGTATGTATAATTTTGAAAGTTCATAACTTTCATCCATACCACGTTCATAGACACCAAGAATTAAATGAGAATGATTTTCAAGATCGAGAGATTTTTTGTAATTGGTTAATAAATAAAGGTCCACACTTTCCTAGGATAGTTTTATGGACTGACGAAGATACTTTTAAAGGCACTGGAGAATTCAATATTCAAAATGCACATTTCTGGTCGCAAACAAATCCTCACTGGCTACAAACTATTCAAAATCAACATCTTTGGAATGTTAATAGATGGTATGGTACACATGAAGGAAATATCACAGGCCCTTATTTTTTCGAAGAAACTCAGAATGGGATACGATAAGCCGAGTTTTTAAGTAACGACTTGATCAACTTATTGGAGATTTTCCCTCGTTGAACGCGAGCAAGAATGTGGTTTCAGCAAGACGGCTTCCCAACAAATTTTTCATTGATCACCTGGAACACAGTAAATCAACTATTTCCCAATAGATGGATTGGCAGAGGAAGCATTGTGGCGTAGCCGCCAAGATCACCAGATTGTACGCCCCCAGACTTTTTCGTTTGCGGTCGAATCAAGGATATGGTTTATAAATAAAAACCAACAACGAGAGATCATATGAAGCTGAAAATTCGCAATTCTTGCCATTCCTTAAGTATTGAAGAAGTAGGAGAGACCGGGTCTAGTTGTCAGAGGGGCATATTGTCACAATATGAATACTAAATATATTACTAGAAATTAAGCTTTGTACAATCTACCGACCACTTCCTAAACCATATAACGGCCATCCTAGAAAACTTCAAACCTCCCCGCTGCATCTTATTGCGTCAGTTAGTAAAAGTTTGCCGGTGTGTATGTAAAGTAATTTTTGTTGCTTGGAAATTTTGTGTTTTGTGAAGTTTGCTGCTGAATTAAAGGTAAGATTTATACTTTTTATGAGGTTGATAAGCTGTAATGTTAT
Organism: Vesta saturnalis; assembly: GCA_036346205.1. Lineage (NCBI taxonomy): Eukaryota > Metazoa > Arthropoda > Insecta > Coleoptera > Lampyridae > Vesta > Vesta saturnalis. The sequence goes on from JARFJB010001714.1 coordinate 1,250,119, forward strand.
ACCAAAATATTCAAGTTTTCTTGTCTGTATACAAAAATTCAGGTTAATTTATTTCAAAATGTCGTTTGGGGCTAGTTGTCACTTGTGACAACAAGCCCCGCTTGCATAAAATCACGTGAAGTGATACGATTGTTAAACAATAGTAGAAATTGCGACATGTCAGATCCATTTTATACCTTCTAAATTATTATACCTTGTTTGCGTACTATATTAAATGAAAAATTACATAAATAATCATAATGCAAGGTCACTTACAGTTTATTTCTCTTTAGATGATTCGGAACTATAAACCAAAAACAGACAGGCAAACGCTACCTGGAGATGTTTAGCTTAGAGCAGTAAGAAACAGTGACCACTCAATTGCTATTAGAAAAGCTGCTGCAGATTTTAACGTTCACTATAGAACTCTGGCAAGATTGTGCAAAAAAATTACCAATGAGGAACTTGCTTCAGAAACTGCCAGTGTTTTTGTGGGCTACAAGAAACCTAGACAAGCATTTAATGAGGCCGAAGAGCTCCAATTAGAAGAATATCTAAAAAAAGCTTTAGATATATATTTTGGGCTCACTCCGAATGAAGCGAGGAGACTTGCATATGATTATGCTAAAGCTGTTAAGAAACAAATGCCGCGTTCCTGGAGTGATACATCTATGGCAGGTCCCGACTGGTTTTCAAGCTTCTTGAAGAGACACGCAAGACTTTCATTACGAACACCACGAGCAACTAGCTTGTCAAGGGCCACAAGCTTTAATAAAACCAATGTAGACGCTTTTTTCACAAATTTAGGACGCCATAAATTTTCTCCGTCTGATATTTACAATATAGACGAGACTGGAGTAACTACTGTTCAACGACCAGATCGTGTAGTTGTTAGAAAAGGATTCAGGAAAATTGGTTCACTCACCTCAGCTAAGAGAGGCACACTTGTCACGATGGCTCTTGCGGTATCTGCTGCTGGAAATAGTATCCCCCCACTATTTATTTTTCCTAGAGTGCATTTTAAAGACCATTTTTTGAATAACGCTTCCACTGGTAGTGTTGGGGCAGCTAATCCATCTGGCTGGATGAAGCAGGAGAATTTTTTAACAGCCCCATTTTACTCTTATTGGATAACCATGAGTCACATCTTTCAATACCTGCGCTGCACTATGCTAAGGAAAATGGCGTAGTTATGCTTTCTTTCCCTCCGCATTGCAGCCATAAGTTGCAGCCATTGGACAGGAGCGTTTTTGGCCCATTGAAAAAATATATAAATTCTTCCTGTGCTTCCTGGATGAAAACTAATCCTGGAAAGACTATAACAATTCACGATATCCCAGGAATCGTTGCTTCTGCTCTTCTAATGGCAATTGTACCAAATAATATCACATCAGGATTTCGCGTTACCATTTAACAAAGACATTTTCATGGACAAAGATTTTCTCCCAAGTTATGCAACAGATCGTGCACTTGTAGAAAACGTAGGGCCTAATGTAGAATATGTTACTGCAGAAAATTCAGTGTGTGATGCAATTACGAAACATTCAATTTCATTCAATTTCAATAACTTTTAAATTAACTTTTAAATGTGTTTTACTTATTGTAAAACACATTTAAAAGTTAAACTAGTTAAATTACTTAGTTTGCAAATATGCAATAACAATTATTACAATATAAATAGACCAATGTACCAAAGAAATTGTAAAGTCATGCATTCTTATCAACACACTTTTCACTATTATAAATAGAAGTAACTAGGTAAAACTAGAACAGATTGTAAACATATACTAAACAGATACTATAGGTACCTGTAAGAGTAGTACTGAAACGATCTTGTCGTTAAGTATATCATTGTTAATGTGTGCAATAAATAATCTTTCTAAAACATGTAAGGATAAATATTAACACCACTCTAACCTTAAACAAACACCAATTGGGGTTAAATACTACATGGCAACCCTGCCGAAACAGAATACACCGAGATCCGAAGATTACAAGACTAAAGAATAATACCAAAAGTTATGGGACAGTCCGTCACAAAAGAAGAGGTGATCATCGCACAAGCAGGTAACAGCGGTGGTCAGTCCTCAGTGCTGGTTCTTTTAATAATTTTGTGGATGGTATGGACAAAATGCAAGAAAGTTATAGCTGGGACAATACGGGAAGAAGCCGTAAGAAGCAATGCCAGGTTAGATGCAGTTTAGGAGAAAGAGTGCATTCGCAGCTTTGAATCAACCCTGACGACGCAACAGTACGATCAACAAGTGCGGTGCATAAACAACGCAAGGAACATGAGTAAGTGACAGTGTTTAATTTTAAGATAATAATTGTATAGGCTAGATAAGTTAAGAAAAAATTTTTTATGTCAATCACTTGGGATCAATATTTGCAAGACATTATAAGCATAAAAGACCAAATTATTAAACAGTCAAAGCGGGCTAAAAAAAAGGAAGTACCCAAAAGTGAAAAAATTAGAAAAGAAATAGGCGAACAGTTAGTACAGTTATTTAATCATTTTACTAAAAGCGTACGAAGTCAATTTGAAAAGTTAAACGATAATCAAAGGGTGGTAGTTAAAGAATTATTCTGGATCATTAAAGATAAAGTAATAAGGTCATTTCAAGCGTTACAAATAAATTATAAAATCCCTAATAGCTGCGTTAAACAAATAAATCTATTAGTACTCGAAGAAGACATTAATTATAGTGACGAGGATTTAACTATTGAAAACATGACTTTAACTAACATTGAATTTTTTAACTTAGCTAGTAGGATTCTCCCGCAGGAATTTGACGGAAATCCGACAAAACTACGCGCATTCATAAACGCACTTATATTATTAAATGAAAATACAGCGGATCATGACAATAATGCCGTAGCTTACGTTAAAACACGCTTAATATGTAAAGCACGCGATTTAGTGACGAATGAAAATTCAATACATGCAATTGTAGATGTTTTAAAAAATGGAATTAGGGGCGAAAGTTCACAGCTTTTAACCGCGAAACTTTTAAATTGCAATCAAATATTTTCGTTGCTACATTTATGGAACAAAATTTCTCATAAAAACTGATCATCGTTCTTTAATTTATTTATTTTCAATGAAAGACCCAACTTCTAAATTAACGAGAGTTCGTCTTGAACTTGAAGAGTACAATTTTGAAATCCAATATGTTAAATGTCAAGACAATGGTTGCGCTGACGCATTGAGTAGGATTAGTATAGACGAATTAAAAAATATGCACAACAATGCGACACAAATACTCGCTATAACTAGGTCAAATGCAAAACCAAACACAACTACCTCAACGAATCAACTAACGCAAAGTAAGGGTAATTCGAATAAAAACAATAAAAATGACGTTTATATAAAACCTAAAGTTTACGAAGTTATAGACAATTCTGAGACACTTAAATTGCCATTAGTAAAATTCAAAGTTAACGATGCATCGTTAAAAATGACAATCATAAGTAAAAGAAAATTATGCGCACAAAACGAAATCTCAATTACTAACGATAATAATTCTGCACTAGAGCAATTATTATTTAAGCTAGACAGTATGGCTGGTGATTGTAAATTTCAAAAAGTTAAAATAAACCTAGGTGATAATATATTTAAAAAATACTCTATTAATACATTTAAGGATGTAGGAGAAAAGTGCCTTAGAAAAACAACTATTGTTTTATGTAATAAAAGAAAACTTATAACAAATAAAAATGAGAAATTGAAACTTATAGAACAATTTCACGATAATCCACTACTAGGAGGTCATTGCGGTCAAAAACGGTTACTGAAAAAACTAAAGTCCTGTTATTTTTGGAAACAAATGTCTCGTGACGTATCGCTTTTTGTTCAAAAATGTCACAAATGCCAAATTAATAAAATCAAATTAAAACAACCAGAACCAATGACTATAACACCGACTCCTCAAAGGCCATTCGATATCGTATGTATTGATACGATTGGGAAACTACCAACATCAAATGATGGGAATCAATACGCTATAACAATACAGTGTGAACTAACAAAATACATAGTGATAATACCAATCCCTAATAGAGAGGCAGTAACGGTAGCAAACTATTTAGTAAAGAATTTCATTCTTATTTATGGACCTATGAAAGATGTTCGAACAGACATGGGCACAGAATATAAGAATCAGGTATTCGACAATGTAACTAAACTACTCTCGATCGAACATCGCATATCCACCGCATATCATAGTCAATCTATAGGGAGTTGTGAAAGAAACCATCGTGTTCTGAATGAATATTTACATATGTATGTAAATGATTCAAAATCAGATTGGTCCACTTGAACACAATATTATGCATTTTGTTATAACACAACACCGAGTACGTACCATAATTATACTCCATTCGAGCTGGTATTTGGCAGAAATGCCATTATCCCAGAGTCACTAAACGGATGACGTGTAGACCCTCTTTACAATATAGGCGCTTATGATAAGGAATTACGGTATAGGTTGTAATACGCTTATAAGCGAGCGAAAGACAAAATTTGAAACCAGGTGATCTTGTTATACTAACCAATGAGGAACGACACAAATTTGATCCTTGGTACCAGAGTCCGTATTCAGTGGTTAGTGTTCAAGAACCGAATTGTACAATTAAAAATGTAGACGGCAGACAGTTGACGGTACACAAAAATCGAGTACGAAATTATATGTCAAAGTAGTATGTTAGAACATAGGTATAGTTTTAAGAGTGTGAGTAGAGATAGAAAATGTACCTTAATAATGTCCCATTCTCCTTAAGAAGGGATGGATACTTGTAGTTAGTTAGTTATTTTATACCTTAGACATGTACTTGTAATTATTTTATGTATTTAACTACGTAATCTTCTTAATTCAAATCAAATCTTTTCCTTTATTCGAGAATGCCCTCGCAAGTGGCCATAGCAAGGATCATTCTCCTAAAAGGGGAAGGTGTGATGCAATTGCGAAACATTCAATTTCGTTCAATTTCGATAGAATAAGTAAAACACATTTAAAAGTTAAACTAGTTAAATTACTTAGTATGCAAATATGCAATACCAATTATTACAATATAAATAGACCAATGTACTAAAGGAATTGTAAAGTCATGCATTCTTATCAACACACTTTTCACTATTATAAATAGAAGTAACTAGGTAAAATTAGAACAGATTGTAAACATATACTAAACAGATACTGTAGATACTGGTAAGAGTAGTACTGAAACGATCTTGTCGTTAAGTACATCATTGTTAATGTGTGCAATAAATAATCTTTCTAAAACATGTAAGGATAAATATTAATACCACTCTAACCTTAAACAAACACCAATTGGGGTTAAATACTACAAGTCATACATCAACCTCCCGCACAGATTCTTTTGCTGAAGCTGAACCGTCAACTTCTCAGCTGTATCTTTCAAGACCTTCAACATCTGCGGAAATCAGACGGAGCCCTGTGCTTTCCCCAGAGATTATTCGCCCTCTGCCTAAAGCCGGGGATAGAAAATCTAGCAGACAACAGCGCAGGAAGCGTAAAACTGCTATTTTGACCGACACTCCCGTAAAAAATGAGTTGGAGGCATCAAAAAGTTCAAAATCCACAGGCAATGTAAAAAGCAAGTCTTTGGAGACAAGTCTTATAGAAAGAAACCCTAAAAATCACCTGCTCCTCCATCCGAAGAAGAAGAGGAAAAAGATGAAACATTTCGCTTGATTTGTGGAGAAAACTAGAGTGATTACAAGGAAGTTTGGTTGCAATGAACCCAATGTGTACTGATGGAAATCTATATTATGTGTGTCATAACTATGATAGCGATGACGATAGGAGTAGTAATGGGACACCTTCCGCCATCTTGGATTTTGACGTCACTTCCGGTTTTACACGCCCACGTGGGGGACCGGATTTTCCACCCTTATTTTTACTCGCTTACGTGTAGGACGTGTAAGTGGACCTGTATTATTTGTTGTAATATGTGTTATTACACTTTCTTTTTAATTACCGGTTGTAACCTTCTACTTACATAACTTCAACTTATACACGAATTAATAACGACCTCCACTAGTTTATAACACAATCGCTATGTAGCGTGTTTTTTATTTACACCCGTACTTCTATAAACTATTAACGCTCCATTTTAATGGAGCGATCAACTATCTGAAAAAAGTTAACTGTTAAAGTATACAATGAAGATCGTTTAAAGCAAACCTTGTATTATTCTTATATACGAATGATATTTCAAAAATACTAGTATAATTAACATGAAGGTTTATAAATCTACATCCAGAACAAGAAAACAGTTTTAAACACAAAGAATTTATCTGTAAGGGGCAGACAATGCTATTACATAAGACGTTTTTACAAAAACGTGGTTATTCCACATTGAGAAAATTGTTAGTCATGAGAAACAAGTTGGTCTTGAAGTTAGCCTTGAAGTTAGCTAGTCATAGGTTTCGAAGTTTACCTTGAAGTTAGCGTTGCGAGCAACTTTTATAAAAAATGTACACTTGAGTTTAAGCTGACGTATATTGGTTTATGTCTATTTTTATTATGCTAAGAAAATGTTATTAAAAAATGTTTTCTATTAATTACCATTTGTAGACTATATGTTTTATCTATACACGAAATTTTATTTCAACAGCATACTCATTCTACCTTGAGAAAATTGTTAACCTTGAGAAACAAGTAGGCTTGAAACTCAAAAAACTCCCTGTTACCACTCTCGTCAATGTAGATAGAGGTCCAATGCTGGTCTGGTTTGTTTGCAGGATCCGTGTTTACGATAATCGCACACGGTCGAGGTGCGTGTCTGGGTAGTTGATTAGAAGCACATACAAGTCGAAAACACATTCTTCTTGTGGCTGGGGATCGATTTCAAGCATCTCAACACTTCTGCCGCATACATCTTTGTGGATTTTTTATCAGATGGGATTACTAAAAAAAAAAAAACTAAACGTTTTAAAAAGTTTCTAATCTGAAAATAAGAGTGACGTAATCTATTTTATTTTGAAATTTCATAGAGAGCATCACCATCATCGAGATTTTGAGATACTATCATCTCATCGTCTTCACCTTGAACGATTATATTGTAACAACCTATAAAAGTAGTTAATAATCCCTGACAGTTTTTATCAGACATTATTACATGGACATGAGGTTAGTCCTAAATTAAATGGTTTCAACGCTGCTGTAGGAATGCTGTACACACTTAAACCCTTTAAGTCTGCTCGCCGAAGTTGTACCGTATTCACTTTCTTCAATTTTTATCTGCACTCTGTTTCGAGGCTGTAATACGTTTTTCTAATACATAAACAGAATCTTAAATACTGTGATACGTGTAGCAGCAAAACACATTAGCTAGTTAGTTTCACCTCTATATTACTTTACATGCAAGCCTGATCTTATCATAAATAAATACATCTGTCAAAAAAAGCTAATTAAACATAACTCCACGGCCAGGGTATAGCAAGCAACGCTTCCAATTATAGCTCTTAGTCAACACAACAGGGCCTACAACTACATACAATCGACTAGCACTGCTTTAGCACGAGGATCAAACGAAAAAACACGCATGCACGCACGCACGTACACGCGTACGCACGCACGCACGTACACACGTACGCACGCACGCACGCAAGCTCGCACGCTCGCACGTACGCACGCACGTAAGCACACACGTTCGCACGCACGCAAGCTCGCACGTACGCTCGCACGTACGCACGCACGCACGTACGCACGCTCGTACGTACGCACGCACGCTCGCACGCTCACACGTACGCGCGTTCGCACGCCCGTACGTACGCTCGCACGCATGCACGTATGCGCACACACACACACACACACACACACACACACACACACACACACACACACACACACACACACACACACACACACACACACACACACACGCACACACACACGAGAGAGCGAAAACACGCTAAAGCGAAAAAAAAACTTGTAAACTTGCAAACATGAATCAAGACCGCTAGGAAAAAAATAGGTTTATTAACGAAATCGAAGGAAAGCTTAACGTTTTGAAAATATATTATTATTATTATTATTATTATAAACAACAATACATCATTATTATTTAATAACATGCTTTATCAGTTTTCTTCTTCTTCTTGAACCGTGAGTCGTCCTCATCATCATCATCATGATTTTGAGATTTGCCCTTCCCCCCTACCTCATCGCTCTTCTTTCTCTTCTGTGAACCATCACCATCATCTTGGATGTGAGATACACCCAGCTCAACCACGTCATCGCTTCCATCATTATCTTGAACGGTTATGTTGTAATAGTTTATTAACAAGTCAGTAAAATCTCTAATGTCGGCTGATGTTAGCTCATAAACAGGAGAATACATTATAGTAATGTTCACTCGATGACAGTTACACTTTAAAGAGCGAAACACACGAGAAACGAGAACGCAGATAGCCTTGGGTCTTGTGCGCAAGCGTGCTCGTCAATGTTAGGGTAGAATGAGACATCTTCGGGGGATGTCTGAAGTATTGACCTAACCACACTCTAACATAGCCCCTGGGGGCATGTTTATAAATCTAAACGCCTCTTTTATGGTCGAGGTATTTTCTCCTAAGACGCCAGAACGCAGCTAGCCTTTGGTCTTGTGCGCAAGTGTGCTCGTCAATGTTCGGGTAGAATCGGATATCTTCGGGGGATGTCTGAAGTATTGACCTAACCACACTCTAACATAGCCCCTGGGGGTATGTTTATAAATCTAAACGCCTCTTTTATGGTCGAGGTATTTTCTCCTAAGACGCCAGAACGCCGCTAGCCTTGGGTCTTGTGCTCAAGCGTGCTCGTCAATGTTCGGGTAGAATCGGACATCTTCGCGGGATGTCTGAAGTATTGACCTAACCACACTCTAACATAGCCCCTGGGGATATGTTTATAAATCTAAAAGCCTCTTTTATGGTCGAGGTATTTTCTCCTAAGACGCTCTCTCGTGTGTGTGTGTGTGTGTGTGTGTGTGTGTGTGTGTGTGTGTGTGTGCGCGCATACGTGCGTGCGTGCGAGCGTACGTACGGGCGTGCGAACGCGCGTACGTGTGAGCGTGCGTGCGTGCGTGCGTACGTACGAGCGTGCGTACGTGCGTGCGTGCGTACGTGCGAGCGTACGTGCGAGCTTGCGTGCGTGCGAACGTGTGTGCTTACGTGCGTGCGTACATGCGAGCGTGCGAGCTTGCGTGCGTGCGTGCGTACGTGTGTACGTGCGTGCGTGTGTACGTGTGTACGTGCGTGCGTGCATGCGTGTTTTTTCGTTTGATCCTCGTGCTAAAGCAGTGCTAGTCGATTGTATGTAGTTGTAGGCCCTATTGTGTTGACTAAGAGCTATAATTGGAAGCGTTGCTTGCTATACCCTAGCCGTGGAGTTATGTTTAATTAGCTTTTTTTGACAGATGTATTTATTTATGATAAGATCAGGCTTGCATGTAAAGTAATATACAGGTGAAACTAACTAGCTAATGTGTTTTGCTGCTACACGTATCACAGTATTGAAGATTTTGTTTATGTATTAGAAAAACGTATTACAGCCTCAAAACAGAGTGCAGATAAAAATTGAAGAAAGTGAATACGGTACCACTTCGGCGAGCAGACTTAAAGGGTTTAAGTTAAAACCATTTAATTTAGGACTAACCTCATGTCCATGTAATAATGTCTGATAAAAACTGTCAGGGATTATTAACTACTTTTATAGGTTGTTACAATATAATCGTTCAAGGTGAAGACGATGAGATGATAGTATCTCAAAATCTCGATGATGGTGATGCTCTCTATGAAATTTCAAAATAAAATAGATTACGTCACTCTTATTTTCAGATTAGAAATTTTTTAAAACGTTTAGTTTTTTTTTTTAGTAATCCCATCTGATAAAAAATCCACAAAGATGTATGCGGCAGAAGTGTTGAGATGCTTGAAATCGATCCCCAGCCACAAGAAGAATGTGTTTTCGACTTGTATGTGCTTCTAATCAACTACCCAGACACGCACCTCGACCGTGTGCGATTATCGTAAACACGGATCCTGCAAACAAACCAGACCAGAGTTTTTGAGTTTCAAGCCTACTTGTTTCTCAAGGTTAACAATTTTCTCAAGGTAGAATGAGTATGCTGTTAAAATAAAATTTCGTGTATAGATAAAACATATAGTCTACAAATGGTAATTAATAGAAAACATTTTTTAATAACATTTTTCTTAGTATAATAAAAATAGACATAAACCAATATACGTCAGCTTAAACTCAAGTGTACATTTTTTATAAAAGTTGCTCGCAACACTAACTTCAAGGTAAACTTCGAAACCTATGACTAGCTAACTTCAAGGCTAACTTCAAGACCAACTTGTTTCTCATGACTAACAATTTTCTCAATGTGGAATAACCACGTTTTTGTAAAAACGTCTTATGTAATAGCATTGTCTGCCCCTTACAGATAAATTCTTTGTGTTTAAAACTGTTTCCTTGTTCTGGATGTAGATTTATAAACCTTCATGTTAATTATACTAGTATTTTTGAAATATCATTCGTATATAAGAATAATACAAGGTTTGCTTTAAACGATCTTCATCGTATACTTTAACAGTTAACCTTTTTCAGATAGTTGATCGCCCCATTAAAATGGAGCGTTAATAGTTTATAGAAGTACGGGTGTAAATAAAAAACATAGCGATTGTGTTATAAACTAGTGGAGGTAGTTATTAATTCGTGTATAAGTTGAAGTTATGTAAGTAGAAGGTTACAACCGGTAATCAAAAAGAAAGTGTAATAACACATATTACAACAAATAATACAGGTCCACTTACACATTTTATATATATATTGAAACAATTACTTGAAATAAAACGGCATATCAACTCTAATAATATTTTTTTTTTAATTATCATTATAAAAGCTTGTAATCTAACAGGTTACAGCTTTAAGATCATCTTATAAGTTACATTATGTTGGGGCACGCATACAATTGCACTCTTCGGCGAAACGTGTTAACATGTAATCAGTGTATAAATAAATTTCGTATGTTAAACAACCTGTAGATAGGCATTAAAATAAATGTAATAACAATCTCATTGGTAAAAAATACGCTAATAAAATAAAATGGGGAAATACAGTCAATGTGCACGTGATTATTATTATCTAATCAATTCTTTAAATAATATCCGATAAAACAAGTTCTAATAAATGTTAATAGTAAAAACACAAAATTAAATAAACCATCTTTTACATCATTTCCCTGGAGTTAAAAAATAATTAATTAATAAAAATAATTCAAGATCATCATTTTAAAGCTATCAGCTTAAGAATCTCCCCTAGGATAATTAATTAATAAAAATAATTAAAGATCATCATCTTCTATTAATAAAAATAATTAAAAGATCACCATCTCAAAATAAGGGTAATAAATACGGTCCTTCACGTACGCCATTAGAAATCAAAACACGGTCTCACACGTGGGGTGTGTAAAATTAGGGTTGAAAAGGGCCTTCGAAAAGAAAGGATACGGTCTCACACGAGGGTATATAAAAATAAGGGTTGAAAATGCGGTCTCACACGTGGATGTGCAAAAATAGGGGTGAAAAAATACGTCCTACACGTAAGCGAGTAAAAATAAGGGTGGAAAATCCGGTCCTCCACGTGGGCGTGTAAAACCGGAAGTGACGTCAAAATGTAATTGCTTCCATCGTTTGTTAACTTTATAAAATAAATACCTATTGAAATATTTATTTGAATTTATTTGCTTTGTATGCCTAAAAATAAAGACGACATGTCCTAGGCAATAAATTATAAAACCTGTGACAACATACCCCAGATACTGTGATAACACGGGGTATGTTGTCACAGATTTCTCGAACTACTAAGCTAAATAAAAAATAATGCTTTTTACTGTGATAATCACTGGTACTTAATTCTGTATGTTCACAAGACATATAGGTATGTACTGAATTAACAACTGTTGAAAAAATAAGAAACAGTAATTAATAAAAACCTTATTAGTAAAAACTAGCCCCGGTCTCCCCTACTTAGAGCCACTGATAGTGTAACTAGAAGAACTCAACAGCGTTTAGCAGTAAATGGAAGACATTTTCAATACTTGTAACATTGTCTATCTCGGTAAAATCTGACTTTTCAACTTTGCTTGTTAACAATGAATTTCAAGTTTAATAGTTTTAGTCGAATATTAGTTAAAAATTAAAAATTTCTATAAAACTTTCTTCTTTCTTAACGATCTTTAAAATTTTGGAGACATTCTGGATGCTACCTTTTCCGAGAAATAGTATCACCATTCGATTTTTTATTATGGGGTTTATAATTTTTTTTTAAACCAATTTTCTACGACTTACCGTTCTTTAAACAAAATACTGATACGGGTGGTTTCATTCACCCGGTATAAATTGATACGTTACTGTTATCGTCCTCGGTAAATGGTAATATCATTATGAATTACTTGAAATGTTTAAACAAAGTTATGAAGTATAAAAAATATTTTTCGTTTTCATATTTGACATGTTTCATAAATTTGTTTTAACATCTGAAGTAATTTACGTTTACTGAGGACGATAACTGTAACTGTTATCGAAACGTTTAAATTTATATAAAATTTTATTCATTTTAATCATGAACTGCTATACGTATTTGTACTTGCCTTATTCTGTATTATATCTCCGTTTCTGTATACTTACATCATTGTCTATTTTTTTTGGACAATGCTTACATCAAAGTAGAATTGCGTAATATTTTACTTTAACAGTGTTGAAAACTGAATAAAAAAAATTACACGCATTTTGTAGAAATGTTATTCATATGGATCGCTAATAGAAATTAATTAGCTGTAGTTATGAATAGTGAAGAATTTTGTAAATTATATTATTGTATAACTACTGCTTTTAAATGTATTTTCGAAAAAATAAATTTCTCAAAGAATTACACTTACACATTTTAGGCATATGAACGTGAACAATAAGTTTTAAATAGTGAAAACTGATTATTATGCTTATATAATTAACGTGTATTTACTTACATTTACTAATGCTAAATAAATGAATAAATTTACTTTTTGTTTATAAAATAGCCGCTTTTAGGACCCTTATTTTCGGGTTTGCGTGTTACGCGACCCTTAATTATACCGGTTTATCATTTATCTAACAGATTATAACCAAACCTAACACCTAAACATGGATGGACTGCTAAATAGATATTTGGTTAACACTCACCCTTCTTTCATCATTAACGAATTAAGGAACAGCTTGATTACGTGATATTTAGAAAACCCTTGCGCTCTAACGCATTTTATTTTAAAAACACTGATACGAGAAAACATAAAAAATCTATTAAATTAAAATGTAATCCATTTTAATTTGACAAAGGCGTGTCCTTTGTTCCATTAACGTTGTTATATCTATTTGTGGAATTACATTTTTTATTCAAAATTATTCCTCGCTGCTAATTTTTATAAACAATATCCAATTTTCCACTTTCATGATTAGTAGTTGAATTTTGTATATATCAATTTAATTAGTGACGGTCATTGCTTTAATTAGTTTTAATGAAGTTTGGTATTAGGTATCTCAAATGAAAGAATGTATTAATTTTAAATTAAGCAAATTTATACGTATTTTATTTGGAGTATTCAAACTAATTAATTGTATGTTGAATACGTTAAACATTGGATACTAATTAAGTAAAAATTTTGGCAAATAAATTTCCGTCAATTAATTAAAACGCTATAACTACATTGTTGTTAACTCAGAAATCTTATACCCATCTATTAGGCTGTGTAATGTGGAAGATACCCAATGTGATAAATCAAACATTTCAAAAAAAGTTAATTTTAGTTTGGATGTTGGAAAAATATTAATTTATTTGTATGATAGGTCACAACAATTGTCTCATAAATTAGAAACATTCCGATTACATTAGCTAATTTAATTTGTTAATCGAATAGAAAGTGTACGTACGATTTATCGACAATCAACCGAAAAATCACACTTTCAGTACCTACTTTAAAAATTACAATTTCGATTTTGATAGTCATATAGGTTCATTCAAAAATACGTCATATTGAATTAATTAGTCTCGTGTATATCAATGGCCTGTTTATTAATAATTATTGCTACCTATGTAAATAATACCACAGATGCCTGTGGTAATACCAAAACTGCTTTCAATTGACATAAAATACATAAACGACAACACAGCGTTTACATGTAGCATACTTCAGTACATACTCTGCCATCTAGCAAATAATAGTCGAAGCACGATTAGCCCAACTCTCTACCAATCCTTAACTCTATATGTAAAGCCTAGAAATATCTTCGTATAATCAAAAATAAGGGAAAAATGCAAAGTTTTCTATATCACTCGAAACGTAGATTATTACCGTATTAAAACTTAAGAGCGCGCAGTCATGGAAATGGGAGAGGAGAGTGTACTTAACGACGGCTAGATGACAGTAATATGCAAACTAGTCTAGCAATTACCAAAATACTACTGATTTTGTTAAAAACGTTCGCAACTTCTGAATAACAGATGGCACTTGCACATATTTGTTGTTGGTGTAATCAATGCCCTTTGTCGGTAAAACTGTTAGTATAAAAAAAAATTATTTATCTCTCTGCTCATTGAATATTGCATTCTCATTCACGGAGGTTGCATTTTTCGTTTTACTGTTTGAATTTAAGTAAGTTTTAATATCCAAATAAACAATTAAATGCCTGAGACTGTTTTCAAACAAGGCAAACCGTGAGTGGCTATTGCGGAAGTACAAAAATTAAAACATTTCTAAGTTCAGATTATTTAGCTTAAAACATCGGTAACTATTATTCAAAGTTTTAAGTGCTGTTTTAAGTATTTTAACAAGTTTTTATTTTCTGTTTTTTTATGTTTTCATGCTTCATAAAATTTTATTGAAGCAAAAACACAAACGAATAACGTAACATTATCAAACGTAATAATTTCGTAACTGAATTAATCAACACATAAGATTCATATTAGTTATCAGAAGCACCTATACACTACCATCTAGTTTTCATAAAATTGGTATTTTACAAGGGTCACTGCTAAAATTCGGAGAAAATGTAAAAAAATGCACACATTCGTTACGTAAAAAAATTTTATTGCTTTTCAAATTAAGATCTATACACGTTTACATTCGGTAAAACCAAAAACATTTTTGCCACTCTGAACGCGGTACCTCCGAACAAGTACTTTAAAAGCTTTAAGGGCCTCTTACCACGCATTTTATTTTTGGTGTTTGAAGAAAAAAAAGTCATTGGGAGACAGATCAGGCGAATATAGGCAGATACAAAGAGAAATCAGGTCGCAGGCAAATAATTCCACTTAAACTAAAACCTTACAAGGATAGGTTATAAATAGAGCACTAACATCGTGACCGGTATATAAGTTTGAGTGCGTTAGAAAAATACAGTGCTCCTCTCTCTCATGTTACAACACCTATACAACAAATAAAAACAATAGAAATAAAAATTCGAGGTATTTAATGATCTGGCCTGAGAGCGTGTACCAACTGGCAATTGCATTTTACAATTAATAACCAGCGGTATCATATACCCATTCACCAGCCACCTTTACACCATTATAAATATAAACAACAATCAACAATGCTAATTCGCACAAATACCAGAGTGAGAGGGCCTTTTACTCTCCTTTTACTTTAGCAGATTTCAGCTTAATAGGTCCGCATACGAATAAGATACCTTCGCAAAACAATGTTTGGTATTTAATATGTTATTTAGGCTGGTAAATGATTTGCTGCGAGCCTTCAGTTATATAAAAATACATACTTACACTAGAATAAATATACCCTTAATTGGTCACAGACACAAATCGTCAACATACACGGTTTCACCCCGGAAAAAAAGACAACTCAGTATTGGCGAACTCAAAAGAAAAATGTACACGCAAGAATTATTTTAAAGGCAAACTATTTACAATGACGGTATTTAATTAACCCAAAAATCAATCTGGCTCGATTGACACTCCTGTAACTGCACTCCTTCGATTTCAAAACTAATCTATATCTACTCCTGAAAAACCACCCCCTTTTTTCAAAAGTAATAAAAAAAACAAGAAACATTAATTTCCGTTGGAACAGTTTCATATTAATTATTCCACGACGTCTTAATTTTAAAAATATGCATTCGTTCGTAACAAACCTTACATTGCTCTCTCGAGTTTCCAAGTAGCAAAGATATCTTTTGATGGAGGTCTGTAGCGCCACGATTAATCATTAGATCAATGACATTTTTACATCAAGAACGCGCATAAGAAATTCCAATGATTCGTTACTACCCTTCAGGAAATCATGTTTAAGCGTGCACCTGCCTCTCACCCCCCAACATATGTTTTACAACCCTAGACAAATACAATCACAAATTCCTTACATAAATTATCTAAATAAAATGTTCTGAAAACATTAGCAAATTACGACGTATTATCATGATCTTAAAAATCCACTAATTATCTTTTCTATCGTGGTAACAATGGTAATTTGACAAACGTTTATTACAATAATACAATTTTCGCAGTCCGCTACCTACAGAATGCCCCATTGACAATGTCCGCTCGGAAACATTCGGAGAGTTTTCAACATTGTTCGCTTCGGATCGTGATCCTTCGCTACCATCCGCTACGAACTAGAGCCATTAGTACTAAAACAAACTTAATTAGTAACCAGATTAACTAGCCAAGTTAAACGCCTATTAGACAACATGCTCAAAACCAATTAGAGAATATGAATAAACAATACGTGCATAGCATAATATGAATAATAAAAATAGAAAAAAATAAGAACAAAAAAAAATAACAAAATGGGTATATACTTATTTTTGGCCCACGCAAAGTGCCTGGGGCACGGCCGTAAATATTCCTAGGATTCGGGCCTATGATAAAACTTCAGGTTAGTAATGTTATAATTTCCCTTGATAGAATCCACCTCTTCATCCAACAAACTGTACACGTTCGGGTAGGGTTTGGCTATAATACGAAAGGGGCAGGAATATAAGGGGAAAAACTTTGATATTTGTTTTCTAGAGGCGTCCGAAATATTACTTTCCTTCAGTAAAACGTAGTCGTCGATACACAGTCGAGATGGGCAACGTTTTTCCCAGGTAAGTGGCCAAATGATACCTCGGACGCGGAATATTTACAATATCACAAGGGGAATAACCCGTGCTCAAATGGGAAACGATAGTAAATGGACATTCTATATCCTTAACATGATTAGCCCAATTAGCATACGCATTTCGACAGTAGACCCTAATCAACCTGCTTCGTGCTCTCATACCACATGAAAAAAAGGACTGAAATTCCATGGCCTAGGGAACCTTTACATGGAAGATAATTGCTCGAGATAAAATTTAACGCCCGTAGTGGTTATAATGTCCCAAAAATGTTTCCTCGGGCAAAATGAAAAATCGGTTTTTCTAATATTTATGGCCATGTTGGCTTACTTAAATCGAACCAAAAAGTTTCCTAAGATGTTGTATATGGTCGCAAAAGGATTCAGATACAACCAAAAGATCATCAACGTAAATGAATATGAACTGGGGTAATGCGGGCCCTAAAATCGCATCCCTAGCTGTCGAAAAAGTTTCCCCCACGGTCGTTTCTCGAAGAGCGAGGAGTGGTTGCATTAGGGATCAAAATGGCTGAGGTGCGTTAAAAGAAGGAAACGGTGCCGGTAACGCACTAGCAAAATTGACAGCCTGAACTCGCGACACGTCATCCCTCGGTTTCTTTGTTTCAATACCCGATAACCGTTGTAAAAAGGAAAGAGCTCCATTCAAGCTCCAGTCCGAACAGACTCCCCATAATGATTGGGTGGCAATGGGATATTAACGCATTATTTCGTACAAAATAACGCCCTCAGAGATGGGAGGATCATAAAGGCCATAGTCATTAATTTGTTTCAGAAAATATTCGGCTAGCGACAACCTTCCTTCTGGGTGATAACGCATGTTATAAAGTTTATTACGTTCAATAACTTGTTTCGCGGGTGGCCAAAAATACGCTTCTCTTAATCAATGCCCAACTTTGAGCACCGGCTTCTTGACAAGTTTTTGCCGCTCTCAAGTAATCCTCGCCCGACAAGTGATACGATTTGGCAAACTGTTCAAATTTACGTAAGAAAACAATAGGGTGCAACCAATGGTTACCGCAAAAAATTGGCCGCTCTAATTTTAAAGGGGGCCTAGTTTTATTAGATAGCGCCAGCAAAATATTGCGACACTCAATACCTGAAAAGCTAACATCAGCGTTTTGACAAGATCGTTCATAATCAGGGAGTGTGTTGCCATCACCGTTCACTTCACGCGGGGTAGACGTAATAAATCGTACAGAATTACTATTTCTAACGCTAAGTGACTGACCTTCACAAAAATCCGATGTAGATGCTTTGTCCGCAGATAGGCCCAAACACAGTCCACCATTTGGACCTCCGTTTCCGAGTGTAGTGACTAGCTTTTCGATGGTCCTCTACATCACCGCGCTTTGTTCGAGGAGCGTTTCCAGCAATCTTACTTGATTCCGTACAACCTCCTTTAAATCTTCGAGCTCGACGTCCTTGGGGCTGCCATCTGCAGATCCCGTCACCGGTTTATGTCCATTATCGACACCTTGGTGGCTACCATACATATCCATACCAAGAACTTCCGATTAGTCTATAACTTTTTTTCCATAAACAAAAAAAAATTAGTATCACCTTAGTTACATGTACGCAACTTTAAACCGTCAATAACCGTATTACCCTGAAAGCAAGGGTTGCATATATATATATATATATATATATATATATATATATATATATATATATATATATATATATATATATATATATATATCGCTCGTGTTAACAAGTAAAATTTTACACTTAATGTGATTGGCATTGCAAGAAACAAAAAGAAATTTTAGGCTTCTATCCAAATCCCAACTACTGAGAATTTATTGCAAAGTGACAACCTTAACAATTCACTAAAAATCAGAAATGTCGGTTGTATGTCTAACAACTCACTATTTTCATTGAGGCAATTGCCTTAAAAAAACAGTGCAAAAAAAATAGAAAAACATAGCTATCTGCAAGTACAGATAATAGGCATAACGCCACATCTTAACGATCTGTACCTAGAATTAGCAAACTGGAAGGTAACACATTTCAAGCCACATACACATCGTTAGTATATATATATATATATATATATATATATATATATATATATATATATATATATCTGTCTCAACGGTTTCATACTTCGGTGTTCCTTGAGGTCCATGAGGCCTTAGTCGGTTTACCATAAATAAACATTCACCCTTCCCCAAAAGATGTTACATAACCAGTATGAATTGTCAACAAACAAGCCTGGAAAAGTAATTATCTTTTTTGTACGTTTTATTTGACTTATAACGAAATTGCCCCCCTCCCCCGGCCTTTCATAACAGACACTGACAACCCTTCACCCGCACAATACATGTTTTTCAACAACAAAAAATTAATGTTTCGAAATTTAAAAAAAAACTAAATTGATTTGTCCAAATTTAAACAATTCTATCTCTCCTTTTTATAATTTTTTTTCTTTTAATTAAAAGTGCAAAAGTTACTGTAATAATACGAGCAAAAGGCAAACTCACCCCTAACGCAACACAACCCCTCATCCTGGTCACGAGGCATCACTCTGTAGCGTCCCCCAGATACCCTATCTTGAAAAGCGCAATTTGAACTTATTTGCGATAATGTTTACGAGAATTGTTACTTACATGTAAACACAAATAACACTAACACTATAGCTTGTTAGTCACAAAAATTTCAAAAGGCAAGAGTAACAAGAGAGTGAGAAATCAGGAGCAATTCCTTGTATACATTTCTCCTAGATACCAAATTTTCAATTTTGTTCTACATTACACACAAAAGATTCTAGCTTCTGATTGGTCTAAACAAAATTGTAAACTTAACTAAAACATAAATTATGCTATGTCTTCTTTAATACAATTCGGATTTGATTTTTAATTATAGATTTGGAATCAGGGCAAAATTCCGCATAAAAAGACACCTTACAAGCTTCAATAATTTTCGTTCTGACAACTTATAATCTAAATTTATTAATATCAAAAAAATCTTACACCCTACAACTAAATTAATTACATATTCAAATTCCACACAAAAAACTGTATCAGAATACATTTATTTCAACCCATTTTATTTAAAATTTACAAAATTTCCACCTTCACATCTAAAATTTAGGTAGTTAACCTAACTTTTCTAATTTTATGTTTATATTACATATTTATAGTTCCTTGTTCCTTGTTGAAATGAGGGAAACCTACTATTAAATGTCTTTATAATTTATTTTAAACTTATCTTCTCTATAAAAATTGTAATTTTGTGAAATTCTTACAAATAATACTTAACCTAACAATATAAATTTACTTTTAATTTGTGTAATAACTGTTTATAACACTTGAAATGTTTATAAGATGTGTTCTTATATCTGTCTCTAACACCAATACTGTTTACTTGTACTCCATATTTCTTAATTTTGTCATTTCACATTTTCACATTGTTTAACTATTTTGTCAATTTTTATATAAAATTTGCAATTTTATTAAATATATTAAACATCACACTGCACAATTGTTATTCATGTTCTTAATTATGTTTTTAAGTCACTATCACTTCTTATGCACGTTTTATATACTTTGTCTTTGAATTACAAATATACTATGTTCGTATCAACCCTTTCTTTCATATTTCAAATCGTTTATGCATTGTACCTAATACTATACATTCTACATATTATACTTATCATACTCCATGTGATCAATATCTGATATGTGTTCAAAATATTAAGATTCATTGAATAAATATGTTACACGAAACTATTCGTACCCATTAATATTAATCGTGTTGACGTTTGGTATAGCTCAATGCTTTTATGAATAAAACAACCTTGTGCAAATCCCACAATGCCTGTTTTGTCACATCAAAACCAAAATTTTGCACCCGTTACTATTTTTTCATTGAAAACGAACTGTATACTTCCACAAATTTATCTAACTTGCCTACTACAGAGAAATTCAAACTCAAATAAACTATAGCCCCTTTATTATGCCTAAATCTAATGATCTCAATATATATATATATATATATATATATATATATATATATATATATATATATATATATATATATATATATATATATATATATATATATATTAACAAAAATTGAAGGAAAGCTTAGCGTTTGAAAATATACTATTATTATAAACAACAATACATCATTTACTTAATCACATCCTTTATCGGTCTTCTTCTTGTACCGTTATTCGTCGCTAGCATTATCATGATTTTGAGACTCGTCCTTCTCCTCTACCTTATCGCTCTTCTGTGAATCATCACCATCACCTTGGATGTGAGATACATTCAGCTCATCCACGTCATCGTTTCCATCATCATATTGAACGGTTATGTTATAATAGTGTATTAACAAGTCAATAAAATCTCTAATGCCCACTGGTGTTGGCTCATAAACAGGAGAATACATTATAATAATGTTCACTCGATGACGTTTACACTTTAAAGAGCGAAACGCGCGAAAAACGAGAATGCTGCTGGCCTTGGGTCTTGTACGCGGGGCACTCGTCAATGTTCGGGTTGAATCGGATATCTTCGGTGAAATGTGATGTAGGGGTCGCCGAAACAGCCTTCGCAGCCGTCTTAGGAGAAAATACCTCAGCCTCGACAAGGGGCAAAGCCCCGAGAGCAAGTTGCGCAACCCTACACCTGTCTTACAAGTTAGCATTAGGCCCCTTATTATAATACAAATTCAAATTTTCCGCCAAGGGTACCACGACATAACACGAAGGCCCACGAACAAGTTGCGATTACAACAAGGAGCGAAGACCCGAGAACAAGTTGAGATGCCCTACACCTGTTTCACAATCTCGGTTACGTTCGGGGAGGGTTGGTGTGGGATCGCCGAAAGCCTAGCGTCGTGAAATTTTACCTATATGAGCCTGTAGCCAATTTTTTCATCTCGCCATACTTTTATCTTTTACAGCATTAGTTAGTTAGTTAAAGATGTTATATTCTGTTTTAAATAGAGCAATAAATCCCCTGTGGTTTTTGAAAATGACATCCTGGTACACAGCCTCTAAAAATTTCGGGTTGTCTGACGCAATCTGTCTTGCTAAATGCTGTATCTGAGCTCTGTCACGTGGATTCTTAAACAAAATTATATAATGCGCGTTGAGAGAAATATCGTGCTGTCCACGTCCTTAATGAAATACGTTTTGAGTTAAGAAAAATACACTTAGGTTTCTATGACAGCCCTTTTTAAAAATATCAACCACTGAAACGTTAGTCTCACGCATTAGATCATCAGTTATTATTAAGACTGGTTTTTTCACCGTCAAACAGTTCCATATCAGGTAAACCCTTCTGAAATCCTACAGAGAGATCTTTGAATAACGGTTACCACTCGCTGTAAAACCAAATAATTTTTCAGATGCTGTATCACGGCAGAAAATCCACGATAAAATACGATTTACCTCAGGCGGTGGTCCCACAACTATTGCCAAGAAGGAATGTTTAAACTGGCCCTCCATCACGAGTCGTTAAACGATACTAAAGAATACTCTATCAGTATCCTCCTTTAAATACCTGATGGCCCACGCTGATAAAGATATCAATAACACAGTTTTTAGACATTTTCATGCATATTTAACTTTAAGTGAAACTTGACAGTTTTTTTCTTACAGTTATTACATAGCTTCAAATAATTGACTTGTTCTACTTGAAATATCTAATGTCTTGAATTCGTCACAATCAAAAATGAGATGGTTTTCCTAGCAAAAATAACATGACAGTTTATTTGGAGCTAAAATTGGAAAGGACTTACTCAGTCTGGAGGATAGGCATTGGATCCCAAATGCGCCGTATCTTGTATCGTATGTATCGCCTACCGCGCGCATGCTTGTTCAAAGAAGTCGGTTACAAACAGACAGACAAGCAAACAAACATATAGATGAAGCTAATATAAGCGTGTTAAAAACAAACTTTCATTTAAATTTCATAATCTTTTTCAAGGTAGGTATGTGAAGAAGCTCCTTCTCAGATGAAAATTAAATTTTGAAAACGATTTTTGAACAAAACAGATAAATTAATTAAAAAGTGAAAAGACTTGTTTTAATAATTTTAAAAGGACTGAAATTTGTTTATGTTTCGTTAAAAAATCGTCTTTGAAATTTAATTTTCATCTGCGAAGGAGCTTTTTCAAATACCTTAAAAAAGGTTATGAAATATATATGGAATACCCTAAAGCTTGATTTTTTTTAATAATTCCTGCCCTTTACTGACCAATAGACCCTGATTCTTTTTTTTATTATCAACTACTGGATGCGATCCCTTTTAAGTAAAGTTAGGAATATTTTTACCTAGTTTTATAAATAAAATTTTCTTAAAAATAGCAAAAGTTTGTTAGGTATTTTATAAAATTAAAATAAAATATTTATTTAAACATTGAGCATTCTAGAATAAATCTATGCATAATCTGACTAAATTGGACAAGAAAAATTGCCCCATTTTATACCATTTTAGATTTTGAAGCAAAATAGTGTAAAATGCAAGTGCTTATACTTTTTCAGATTTGAAAGGTATCATGTGTGGTAGGTTCGTTACTATTTTACTACTATTACATAATTTATAAATATAAAAACATATAAAACTGCTTAATCGTTCCATAAAAAAGTGCAGTACTTGTCTAATTTAACTAACTCTATTGTAAGACAATTTCCTTATAATTTGCTGTGTTTTATTTAGTGTATCTTCCAGAATGTCCGAGGGACGCAAAAAACTATCTGGTTGCGAATATAAAAAACGAAGTGTGGAAAAGGAAATGCAAAGGCAAAGACAAGCTGGCACTTTACTAAATTATTTACAGAGTACGCCGGGCAGTATCAAGACAAATGATGACTCAAAATGTTCTACATCAAAGACAGCATTGAAAGACACTGACAACAGTGACAACAGAGACTCACCTGAGAAAAATGAGGATCAACAAATGAACGATATACCTGAACTAATACTTGCAACTGACAGTGGCAGCCCTCCGTCGCCAAATGAGAGCACTATTAATACCAACGTGGCACGTACAGAAAGCGCTCAACAACTTTTAAGTACAGATCCAGCACTCTGGCCAATGATACTACCAGACGCCGAAAGAATTTTTTTGGTAAGGCAAGGTCCACCTAAACCATTGTACAATTATAGATTTCCATACGATGAGAGATGCTTTTGCTGCAAAATTTTTGGCTGTGTACTTAGTTACCTTTCAAAGGAGGGGTTTAAAAGTTGGAAGCATCTGAATCAAACTCTAAAAGACCACGAAATTTCTAAAAATCATATTCAGCCCCAAAAATCTTTTCTAGAACTGAACCTAAGATTAAGGTGTTGTAAAACTATAGATGCGGATTCCCAAACACTTGTTAACGCTGAAATAAACCATTGGCAAGAAGTGCTTTTAAGAATCGTAGCAATCACTAAAATGCTTGGTAAAAGTTGTCTGGCTTTCCAAGCGACAAGCTGTTTGAGAATAATAACGGTAACTTCTTAAAAATAGTTGAGCTGCTATCTGAATTTGATCCCGTCATGGAAGAACACGTACGTAGGGTGCTTAAAAAAGAAGAAACGAAAGCTCACTATCTTGGGAAAAATATTCAAAACGAGATAATAGACCTGTTGCATCAAAGTGTGAAATCTTATATTATTAAGGAAATAAAAAAAGCCAAATATTATTCGATAATTTTAGATTGCACTCCTGATATTTCTAAGGTGGAACAAATGCCTCTTGTAATCAGGTATGTTTCAATCAATAAAACTGATTCCAATCCGGATGAGGTTGAAATTAAAATTAAGGAAAGCTTTTTGGGTTTTCTTCCAGTTGAAACGTCTACAGGGAAGCAAATGTTTGAAATTATAATTTGGGTTTAAATTTACAGGATATAAGAGGACAGGGATATAACAACGGGTCTAATATGCGGGGCGATAAATCAGGAGTGCACTCTAGGATTAAGAACCTAAATCCGCGAGCTTTCTATGTTCCATGTAGTAGTCACTCTCTCAATCTAGTAGTTAACGATATGGTAAAAGCATCTTTGGAAGGCGCTAATTTCTTTAATATGATTCAAAAAATATATGTATTTTTTCAGTATCTACTTTTCGTTGGGCAATTCTTCTAAAACATGTCCAGGATTTGACTTTAAAACCATTAAGTGATACTAGATGGGAGAGTAGGATAGAGGCTTTAAAGCCTTTAAGATTTTATATCGGAGGCGTATACGACGCCTTGCTAAGCATTTATGAGAATGAAGAAATTGATAATTTAATAAGGGACGAAGCCTCGGGTTTATTAAGTTGTATTAAACAATTTAAATTTTTGTGTTCAATAGTTCTTTGGTATAAAATGTTAAACTGTATTAATCCAATAACCAAATTGTTGCAGACAAAAGATTATGATCTAGCATCTGCACTTGATCTTTTACAAAATTGCAAAAAGTTTTTTCAGGGTCTTCGATCGGATAAATCTTGTAATGAAACTATTGTTGATGCGAGAGAACTGGCTGACGAAATTGACGTTGAAGCCAATTTTGAATCAACAATACCACGACACCGCGTAAGAAGAAAAAAAAGGAATTTCTCATACGAAGCTCGAGATGAACCGATCGAGAATCCTAAAGAAAATTATAAGGTAGATTTTTTTTATTTTACAATTGACCAGGCACTAAATGCAATAGCTACTAGATTTAAACAACTTAGTACCACAATAGTAATTATTTTCAATTTTTATATAATATATATGATTTAAAGGGCATGTCTAAAGAAAATCTTTTAAAACATTGCAACGATCTAGAAAGTATTTTAATTCCCGGTGATTCTGTTGATATTAATGGGGTAGAATTAGCAGAAGAAATTTGTGCAGTATCTGGGCTTATGGGCAAAAAAGAAAGCCCAAGCACTGTTCTAAAATTAATAACAATGTTAAATTGTGCCCCAAACCTAAGTGTTTCCTTAAGAGTATTGCTGTGTATACCAATAACTGTTGCAAATGGAGAAAGAAGTTTTTCCAAATTAAAATTGATTAAGAATTTTTTACGTTTAACTACAACGCAAAATCGTCTTAATGGGTTGGCCATTTTAGCGATTGAGCATGAAATTGCTGATCAAGTTAACTTAAAAGATGTAATAAAAATATTTGCGGAAATCAAAGTTAGAAAGAAACATTTCTTTTAGGTTACTTTATTTTATAGTTATATTTTTATAGAATCTAAAATTTCTCTGTTTGGTTATGCAATATTTTTTGTACTTTCTTAATAGAATATAAGTATAGCAATAAAAATGCACCCCATATGTACCAGTACTTTTAAGTTTTGCCCTTTTTAAATGTTTATTATGTAATGTATTACATATATTTTTTTAAATAAATGATTTTAACATAATTTTTATTTTATTTAAAAAAAACTGGCGGCAAATTGTCTGTTTGTCCGGGGTGACATGAAGGCTAGAGCGGGCCCTGTAAAAATGAATATAATTAACCTAAATATGTATTTGGTTTGATTGATTGTTGTTGTTTTGAAGATTGTTTCCTCATAATGCTCAATTAAAAATACAATGGTATGTATAATTTAACTTTAAGTAAGAAATTTAGAATTATGTTCAATTCCTTCTAAATGATTCATTCTTCTACTCTGAACTTAACTAAGACAATATTTTTTTTTATTTGCTTGAACAACAAATACAAATTTTATAAAATAAATAATGCCAGTGTATTTTATTCAAGATTTTCGTACTTTCATCCTTGTTACAATCACCTACAGAAAACAATAATTCATTAATTTATCTAGGCGGCATGGAACGTCTTAAAATAAAAAAACAATTGCAACAATCATAACTGTACTTAGTTACGTCAAACTAGCATTTTTCATGTTATTATTAAAGCCAATCAACTTTGCGATTTTTAATACTGTATTTTTGTTTTTTTTTATTTGTGCATTGTTTACATTACCTGCTTAAAATCCATTTATGAGTGACATGTTCAACATTATAAATTTGGATATTATTTAGTAATTTTTTTCTAATAAAATTGATCTTCGCAATGAACATGCATGATTTTAAGAATTAAAAAATTACAAGAAATAAATTAAAGACTTGTTACCTACCTACAAACTTATAGCGTTGATTGAAAGAATTTACACGTTCGCAGCTGGCACATAAACAGAGATATCAGTTATCAGTGCTTATTAAGTAAATTAAATTTATACAAGTAATAAGCGACACCTCTTTAGAAATAGCTGAACTGTTGCACTCAAAATACAAGCTATGATGCAATTTGAAATTTAGTTTGTACACAATATTCTCATTTTCTCGAGAAATATTGCATGTTTTATTCTCAAACTTTGCATAACATACTGAAGGCAACGATAAAATATGAAATCTGTGTGATACAACTTTTTTGTAATTTACCACATATTTTTAAGAAAGGATTTACATTACAAAATCAATGAATATATTCGTGAAAATTTGTCATTGTCGTCATTGGTATGTATACAAAACGTAGCCGTTGAATTTAAAGTGATGTATTAATTATAATTTAAGATAATCAGATTAACAGAAAGATCTGTTTTTTATAGTAGCACCATCTTTTAACTCTCACTCTAAGCGGCGCTCTCTTAACGTTGATTGCATGACTATTCTGGTTTTTTGATTTGATTAAAATGCAATGGAAGAAGAAACAACGTGAGATTAAACGTAACAATATAATAAATATATTTTTAGGTAATTATTAGCACGATTTAAA
Organism: Vesta saturnalis; assembly: GCA_036346205.1. Lineage (NCBI taxonomy): Eukaryota > Metazoa > Arthropoda > Insecta > Coleoptera > Lampyridae > Vesta > Vesta saturnalis. The sequence continues at coordinate 1,277,977 of JARFJB010001714.1, forward strand.
TACAAATGGTATTCTAGTTTTACATGTGAAAAAGTACAGACGTATTTTGATTTTGTCCTGCGTTTAGGTGATTTTAAAAACGTGGTTTTAAAACAGTGGATATACTATGTAATGATGTTAATAATCGTGGAAGCGAATTCAATATTTTCAGTCAATCACATTTTCTATTTATACATATTTTATCTCACAATAATCACAATAGACCAAAAAAAAAAAAGAAAAAACCCTAAACACACTAACTATTATAAGAATAATGTTTATACAGTACAGCTTGCGCTATCTATATTATGAAAGTTTAACTGAAGTGAGAAAAGCATTAGAAACCTGGATTTATAACAAATGAGAAAATATAAAGAAACAGTTAGTGACATAAACAGAAGTCAAATTTTATGGCTTTTATTTACATAATTACCTACTCTATTTTATGCGAAAAGACGCTTTAAATTGTGTGGTATTAAAGTCTGTTGATAAAATAAAATAAAAATAGGAAATTCATGCATATTTGCGTGCGGAGACGGCAAGGTATTATCACAACCTTTCACCTCTAACGTATTTATTAAATACGAGGGATGTACAGTATTTAATATCCCTAGCAGAGAATGTAGTTAAAATCATATAAGATTGCGTATGACTCATTCCGAATATCCGCATGATTTAATTTTCATAAACGTATGTCCGTTAGTATTTTATGTTTCTATACAGATTTCTGTATTACCGATAACATGTATTATAATACATTTACTCAAACGTCGATTTAATTTCTATGAATTATACAGTTAGTGAACGCCTAATTTGTACTATTGTTTGAATTCTTAAAATCAGAAATAAAGTTAAATGCAGTTACATTATTTATTTTTAATTGGTACAAGCATTTCAGTCAATTTTATGTAAATTTGTATGTTACATCACATCAATTACTTAACACTTATTCTTACATAAAGGATAATTGTGCTTAGGAATAATAAAATACAAACATTGCTGAAGTAAATAATGGATAACTGGTAAAAACTGCGGCACTACTCAGAGCTGTCGTAAAAATTGCCTTTTTCGCTTTCGTCAGAACTGGTTTCACCAATAGTTATAATTAATCCTCGATCCTCGATAGCTAACTGTTTTTCAATTTTCCACCATTCTTGCATATTTTTTCCGCATGTGAAATACATTTTATCCAATAGTCACCGTCAATTCGATTTAAAGCTGCTAACCATGTTTCCTTCACATTCGCATCATTAAATTTGACATTATTTCGTCCGACACTTTTGTTGTAAAACTCCTTGAAATTCGCCCACACTAACTCAATAGCATTGAATTGACAATGGTACAGCGGCAATCGTAATACCTTATGTCCATTTTGTAATACAATTTCGTCTATTTCGTATTTTTTTGGTCTACGGTTTTCTTGAATTAATTCCAACAGTTCTCGTCTAAAACATAACCCTGTTGAAAGGAATTTTATGGTTTCTTCTTGCGTAGAGGACGTATTTGGAATTTTCTCTAACACTTTTGAATGATAACTAGCATTATCTAACACAATTAAACTCGCTTCACTTAAATTCGATATTAATTGTTCTTCGAACCATTTTGCAAAAAATTCGCTACACATGTCTCCATGATAATCAGCATGTGGATTTTTTGTTGAAAATAACAGCGACGCGTTTGGTACAGCCAAAAAAATTATTAGCTAATTATACACAATTTAGGTAAAACGACCAGGTATATACAGGGTGAGCCAAAAAGAATGGGGTCAAGTTGAATTCCCTACAAATTAAAAATTTTACACAGTTGGTAGGACTGCGTCATTTCCTTTAGTTTATACATGCGCATAGCACTTATAGGGGTTACAAAGTACATATTTCAATATTCTAATTAAACTTTATTTCATAAAACGAAATTCCATTTTTTTAAATACTTCATTTTTATGTAATTTAACCCAAAAAAAAATGTGTATTTTTTCACTCTAACAGGGGCTCTATTGTGTTGGCAAAATCAGATGCACAAAAATAAATTAGGACTAGATACAAAGTCAAATGTTATTGTTAAATAAAAAAATATAGTGTAGCTAAATTCCTATTCAAACATGTTTATAGTATGCATAAATTTAGACAAAAAACTACAGTAAATGTTCAAAATGATGGCCATCATTGGCTATACTCAAATTTACTCGTCTTATCTTATTTTCAAATAAAGCTACCAAAGTGTTTCCATCTTGTAATTCATCTAAAGTATGTAAACGGTTTTAAAACACTTTATTTTTCAAATGTCCAAATTAAAAAAAATCTAAAGGCGTCAAATCAGGCGAATGTGCTGGCCAAATTCCTCTGCTGATTAGTCTCTCATCAAAAAATTGTTGTGAAAAACCTATGCTTGCATTAGCAACACGTGGCGGTGCATTGTCCTGCTGAAAATACCCATTTCTGATTTTATCATGCAACTCTTCTATGAACGGTTGCAATATGTGTGTTCGATAACGTTCAGCATTTATTGTATCATTAAAAAAATATGGTCCAATTATTCTACGTCTTGACAGTGCAATCCAGACTCCTATTTTCAATGGGTGAAGATTGTATTCAACAAAATTGTGTGGATTGTCAGCTGCCCAACTCCGAAAATTTTGATTATTCATGTAACCAGACAAGTGAAACCATGCCTAATCCGACATAAATGTCAAATTTAGAACATCATCGTTGTTCAGATTATTGTGGAACCATTCACAGTATTGTAAATGTTGACCATGATCAGCAGGTAACAATTGTTGTACAGCTGTTACTTTGTAAAGGTACATATGCAAATTCACTATCAATGCTCTGTGACAAGTAGAATAAGCCACACCTGCAAAACAAATCGATTAAGCTGTTAAACGAACATAAATTTAAAGAACATAAATATTAACTTAAACACTCAATTTGTGGGCATTAATAATTATTGTAATTTGTTTTTAGTAATAAAAAACTAAAATTTAGAAGTGTAAGAAACTCACCTGATTGTGCACTTAATTTTATCAACGATTTAGTAGGACTTCGTTCTATTCGTTGTTGTAAATCATGTAGTTTCTTCAGTTAACACTTGTGGTCGGCCAGTTGACTTCTTCTTACAGAAACAATTATGAGCATCAAAATGTGAAACAATTCTATACTTGTCTTTAACAAATGTTTTGTATGGTATATGAACATCGGGAAATGCATCTTCGAATTGTTGTCGGCATGACACCAGCGAATAGGTTCAGCTTCCATCTTCGTTACGCGTACCACTTCGATAATGAGGTTTTAAAATATCAGCCTTTTGCTCCTGGGATAAAGGAATTTTCTATTGTAAATAAAATACAATAATTACACAACAAATATTTTACATGGTTACCAATTGAAGAAATCCAAAACTATCAAATTATGTGGCGCGAAATTCAAATTGACCCCATTCGTTTTGGCTCACGCTGTACGTTTTGAATGCATTTCGTAAATTTTGCGTTTAACAAAAAAAAAACCGGGAATGGGCCCGGTTTTGCAACTGCTATGAACAATGTATTATCAACATTATACATCATACGTAGCAAATAAAAGCAAGACAGAGCATACAGGATCGTAATAAGAGGTTTACACCACACAACAGCAGTAAAAACGATTCAAGAATAATTAGCCAAAAAGGGACACAAAGTGAGAAGTACAATCAATGTTAGACATAGATTAACAAAAGAACATCTGCCACTCTTCTTCGTGGACCTTGAGCCACAAAGCAACAAAGAAGCTTACGACATCGAGTATATCAAAGACACAAAAATCAAAGTTGAACCCCCAAAACATAAAAATATGCATGCGGTGTCAAGCGTATGGACATTCAAAAGCCTACTGCACGAAACCTTACAACTGCGTAAAATGCGGAAGCCCTCATGACACTAAATCATGTACAAAACCAAGAACCACCCCAGCAGTATGTGCTTTATGTGGCGGTAGCCACCCTGCGAATGATAAAGGCTGCAATGTATATCAAGAGTTATTAAATACAAGAAATAATAACAATAACAACTCATCCAAGTCCACCTTCCAAAAGCCAACACACACTCCACTCATACCTCCCTCAATCTTGGAACGCCAACGGCATAACAAATCATATTCCAGAAATAACCTTATTCCTTAATTATAATAAAATTGATATCCTCTTAATTTCTGCAAGTCACTCAACTGATTGTACAGTCATCAAAATCCCTTACTTCTCGGTATATTGTGCACATCATCCAGATGGTACTGCCCACGCAGACTCAGCAATTCTCATAAAAACAACTTTGAAACATCATGTTCTTCAACCCTATATCACACCCAAAATACAAGGTACATTACTAAACCTAGAAACTCTTTCCTGGCCCTTAGTTATAGCTGACATCTATTCCCCTCCGCGATACCAAATCTCCATTCAAGAATATAACGACCTCTTCCAGACACTTGGATAACGATTCTTAGCTGCGGGAGACTGGAATGCGAAGCATACGTCCTGGGGGTCTAGATTAAGAACGCCAAAGGGGCGCAACTTACTCGACTCAATGCAACAAAATGATTTATGACATTTATCCACCGGACAGCCCACGTATTGACCTACAGACAAGTAAAAACTTCCAGATCTGCTTGACTTTGCAATAACAAAGGTATCTCTAACGTTTACTATAAAATAGAATCCTGCTTGGACTTGAGCTCTGATCATAGTGCTATTATAATAACGCTAAGCAAGCATGTAATATTAAAAGAACCACTCTTAACTCTGTGCACATGAAGAACTGACTGGGAACAATGTCAAAACTTGGTAAATACCAACATCCACCTAAACTATCGGATTAAGGAACCGACTGAGATAGAAGAAGTGATCCAACATTTCACGACAGTCATTCAAGATACAGCCTGGAGATCCAGGCCCTCGACGACCATAACCACACACAATACTGATATGCCCTTGTACATAAAAGAAATAGTCATCGAGAAGAGAAGAGTGCGAGGGAAGTGGCACCGATCCAGAGATCCTCTCGATAAGACTCGCCTCAATAGACTAACCCATAAACTGAGGCAAGCCCTACAGCAGAATCGGAACGACACTTTCAACCACTACTTAAGCAATCTCACGCCTTCGGATCTCTCGCTCTGGAAAGTTGCTAAAAAGCTTCAGCCACCAACAATCCCTATCCCCCCTCTAAGGAAACTGGATAGAAACTGGGTCCAGTCCGACGAAGAAAAGGCTGAAGTACTAGCCAAACATTTAGCATCTGTGTTTACTCCACTCTCAAGTAATGATATAGAAGACGAGACGAGGAAATTTTTTTTTTTTATGATTGTGGACCTGAACAAGTTAAATAAGGCCTATCGTGCTAAAGCACTCAGGAACACCTAGGAGGATGGATAGAGGGATAATGAATAGAAATAGATAACTATCTTAGTGCAGCCTGTCAGTTATGCTTGCCAATGAACCCATTCACACCTGCAGAGGTTCGAAAAGAAATTAGCCACATCAAATCATTCAAGGCACCAGGTTACGACCTAATAATCGGAGAAGTTCTGAAACATCTACCTAAAAAATCAGTAGTATTCTTAACCACAATATTCAACAGTATACTGCGTCTATGCTACTTGCCAATCCAATGGAAGTATGCACCAATTATAATGATAGGAAATTCGTGAAAACCACCTACAGAACCAACTTCGTCCCACCAATAAGTCTCCTGCCAACAGCATCAAAAGTCTTCGAAAAACTACTTCTTCATAGAATACATGAAAGTACACCCATCAGTATGGATTTCGAGAAAAGCACTCCACTATCCAATAATGTCATAGAATAGTCAATACAATTAAAAACAACTTAGAAGATAAGAAATATTGTGCCTCAGTCTTCCTCGACGTCCAGCAGACCTTCGACAAAGTTTGACATGAAGGTCTTTTATACAAACTAAAACGATCATTGCCCAGCCAAACATACCTCATCCTCAAATCCTACATTCATGAACGTTACTTCCAAGTTAAATTCAATGCCTCTCTATCTAACCTTTATCCGGTATGCTCTGGTATTCCCCAAGGTAGCGTACTCGGACCGTTCCTCTACCTAGACTTTACTGCGGACATACCTGTAAACAATGATATCACTATAGTCACATTCGCTGACGATACGGCAATCATGACTTCTGATGTAGACCCTACTTATACTTCGGAAAAACTTCAAAGCCACCTGCCCACACTTCAAACCTGGCCAAAAAAGAGAAAAATTAAGGTAAACAACGAAAAATCTACACAGATAACATTTACTACAAGAAAAGGTGTATGTCCCCAAGTGATGATTAATAACTCGCCCATTTCAATAAAACCTCAAATACTTGGGACTACACCTCCACCAAAAACTAAACTGGAAGGAACATATTAAAGCCAAAAAAACCTGAAAGTAAGACAGATGAACTGGCTGATAGGTAAACGATCAAAAATGTCCTTGGAAAACAAACTTAGCATATACAATATGCAGCACACACCAGTCCCAACATCAACTCCATGTACAGCCCTCCATTCGTCGAACGTAGGCTTAAACAAACCTGAACAGAAGACCTAATTAGGGATTAAAAATTGAAGAACCGTCGCTGGATGGTACTCAATACAAGTCAGACATCCAACATAAAATTTACTAAATACTCTATTTATTATGTTGAGTAGATTGTAAATAAACAAAATAAAAAATAAAGTTTTGAAAAAAAAACTGTTTTTTATGTAATATATGAAGTAAAACGTATAAAATGAAAATTAAACCAGCAATCAAAACAAAACGTCAAAATGGGGAATGCCAGAATATTTTATTAAGTGTCGACATACGGTTGTCACAGCCGCATATACTAATACGGCAGACTTACGTTCCTTGATTCTGTTTTATTCTAGCACACATGAATAAAAAACAGAGCATTGTAACAGAATTATTATAATAACGTACATACGCAAGCTTAACTGATTTTAACTTTACAACATTATTTTTTAATGTAATCCGCTTGAACGTTAAGACACTTATTCCACCTATGTTCAACCATAGCAACACCTTTCTTGAAAAACTCGGAGTCTTGTTCACAGAAGAAGTCCTGCACTGCTGCCATGTAAAGAGCCAGAAAAAATAGTAACATGAATAACTTTTTATTATTTTAACATTTTGCTGATAATATTAATCGCGCCTAATTTGCCAAAGCCCACTTCTGTACGAACTATAAAAGCGAAAGGTTTATAATAATTCGATCAAACCACCGTCACACGTAAGATCTTTCACAATGCCGATTGGAATGAGTTCTAAGAACACATCTCCAATAACCTCCCAGACTTACCCCTAGAGACCAGAGAGGACATAGACAGAGCCGTACAAGAACTAACTCAATTCATTATCGACGCAGCTAACTCAGCAATCCCTACAAAAGTAATTGACATCACCCCGAAACCTCTTCCACCCCGCATAGTTCTTCTGATTAAAGAAAAGCGACGGATATACCGTCGATTTCTTAAAACTAGGGACCTCGTACTCAAAAACGATTTCAAACGACTAAACGCAGTAATCCGGCTATAGACAAACGATACACGCAGGAAAATTAGATAAAAGAAACTACCGCGAAGGCCCTAGATTTTGGCACAAATTTAAGGTCCTAACAAAACAGAAAACCAAACAAAAATATCACTTAACCAACCCTCAAGGTAACCTTGCAGTTTCAGATCAGGAGAAGGCCGACTTGTTCGGTCTGCACCTGCAAATCATTCTCACTTCCCCGACGATCCATCGTTTTACAATGATTTCCAAGCTCAGCTGAAGCAAAACCTTGAGGAGTTCCAAAACCAAAACCACAGACCGAGGGAACTATCCGACAACGACCCCTTCCTTACTCCCATTACACTCACTCTAATACTACAAACTTTCAGACAAGGGAGAAACTCCGCTTTAGGACAAGACGGAATTAACCGACGAATACTCAAAAACCTACCACCTAACGACATTAAACGGTTATCCCAAATATACAACAGATGCCTTGTCCTGTCCCAATCCTCGTCCTACAGATCAATTTCCCTTTTAAGTTATATGGGCAAATGTCTAAAGAGCCTCCTGCCCCGAAGGTTAAGAGAACATTTCGAAGCCAACGATATCCTACCCAACAGCCGATTCGGATTCAGACCGAACCATTCTTGCCACGACCCCCTAGTGAAACTCTACACGGAATCCTCCAAAGCCTTGAACTACGGTGACTGTTGTCTCGCAGTCTTCCTTGACTTAAACAAGCCTTTGACAAAGTATGGCATGCAGGACCAATACACAAACTACGATAATTAGGATTCCCGATCGCATTCGTCCGACTCCTCTGATATTTGACAGGCAGATGTGTGAAGGTACGAGTAGGCTCCACTACTTCCCCGACATTCCACACGACCGCCGGAATTCCGCAAGGATCGGCACTGGCAACTATCATCTATACCATCTATGCATACGACATTCCACGAAGTACCAACCCGAACATAACAGTAGGCCAATTTGCCGACAACACAGCCCTTTGGGCGACCAGTAGTGACGGAGCAAACAGACTAATAACGCAACAACTTAACCACTTCTCCAACTGGGCCAACCGGTGGAGATTAACAATCAGGCCAAACAAAACGCAAACAATGCTGTTTAGACACCCTAAATTATCCAACCTCAATAGACAAACCTCCAACAACATCAACATGACCCTACGCGGACCAAGACCACAATTACAAGACACAATCATATACCTAGGTATCACGTTCTCCCGGTCCCTACACTGGCAACCCGAGGTTAGCGGCGCTCTCAATAAGATACGCAACGGCGCATCACTATTGAAAATGCTGCGAGGAAACGTCTGAGGTTGTCACCCCAAAACCCTACAACATACATACAAAACCTACATCCGACCAATACTTGACTACCGCGCTTCATTGTACGCATCCCTAAAACCAAACAACTTCAATCCCCCGCGTCCTGCGAAAAGACCATGCTACGCACCATACACAAACTACACTACAGACAGCCTAACCAATTAACCATACAACACGCCAACATTCAACCAATAACCGACAGACTAAAAACACTACAAACCAAATACACAAATCGCAGGGAAAACGGTGACACGATACCTACTAAACAAATATTACAAATCCCATTCTCCAACAAACCCCGACTACTACGAAAACCCAAAACCAAATTTAAGCATCTCCCAATACTCCTATTACAACAAGTAGACAACCTACCAGAGGAGTTCGAAGAACTCCTCGACACCACTCCTTACATCCTAAGATAACACCCACCAACCAATCCTCAAAGAGAAAACGATGACGACCGCCACAACGAAAACGGACAACTCTACCCATACTATGATAGAACCCATTACACTCACCTTAAGAATGCAAAATATACTTTTTCCCGGGAAAGTAAAAACATCAAAATTGTTACCACTTACAGTACATAAATAAAATACTACACAAACACATAAAACCCAGGGCTTAAGAGGCAGAAGATACCTAAACTGCCTGAAGCATTCCTCTGTAGTATTACTACACCAGCGTTCCTGAATTTTTACTAAAATTTCTCTTTATTCGATAAAATACAAAATTCTGACCAGCGCTCTTAAAGCAATCTTCTGTACAATTGAACTTATTGTTCAAGTATTTCAATATTTTAAAGTACACCTTTTTATAATTTATAAACACAAATAGTTGAAATACCTGTCACCGAAATCCTTTTAATAATTAATTGAACGTAAAAGAGCGACTAGCAACCTGTACTAAAGGTGACTATTTGCTGAGTAACGCCCACGGTAACCTAACCTTAATATCGAGCTCTTCAACTAGAAAAGGGGTTTAAATCCACGTCTGGAGAGTTCAAATTGTTACAATACCTCTGGCACTCTAGATTAAAACCAGATCCAACCCATTCTAAGATTTATAGTTGACCACTTTGGCTATAAATATCTAGAACCAAGAACGTTACCTTTAGTCAGCTAAAGCATCCCTTGGCTATAAAATATAATGAAATCAAACCCCCTGTATAAATTATTCCTGGCGAACAAATTCTAAGTATTTATTGTTTACCGCTTTGGCTATAAATATCTAGAACCAAGAACGTTACTTTTAGTCAGCTGAGGTATCCTTGGCTATAAAAGATGACAAAAATTAACCACTCTATATATTTTTATCCTGTCCTCATTAAGAACTACATGTATAACTAAACCAGAATTCCGCAAATACTCCCTTATACAACTAAAAGTGAAAATTAATTCAAAAATTGAACTGAACAAGGTTGGCTTTGTAATAAAACGAATACGTTTTCAATAAGTAGATTATTTAAGTTCCTATATAAACAATATGTTTATATTATTACAAGTTTTTTGGCGCAGTTGGTTAGCGTGGTACTCTAGCAAAGTACAGGTCGTATGTTCAAATCCAACTCGAGGTAAACTTTTTATTTATGTATTTAATAAAATTAATAATAATTTTTAATCTGTTTATACGTTTTAACGTGGTTAAGACATAACAATTGAACCCATCGCTAATAAATAACAAAGTATTCCCCGTATTATCGAAACTTTCCATTTATATAAATTTAACTGAAATAGTTTATTGACATCAATTGACCATATCTGTTTGCATATTTTACTTGCATTTAGTAAAACGCAAATGCATTGAGGGCTAAATATCCCGGTATTAAATTAACCGTTTCAAACCTGTATATAGAATTTAAGTTTAAGTAATAATTTAGTTTTCTTTTCCCATTATCGTGTGTATATAAGAATTAATTATCTCCGTAATTTTAGTAATTGTAGACGCATTCGCATTACGCATACAATCAAGACCATTTATATTATTCTGACATTGACCTGGTTTTGTAGGGGCATTAATCCCTTATTACACTTACACTGAACCTGAAACCCAAGCAGACCGAATGATTAGAAAATAATTAGCATCGAATTCACCTGTCCCACCAGAGGTTCTATATCAACTAATTAACCTCAAACCGTGATTTGTATTTATTTAAATTATTATTATGAAAGTAAATAATTCTTACCCATTCAGTGTAATTATCAAAGTAATCTGGAAAAAAACCATATATATATATATATATATATATATATATATATATATATATATATAAAAAATTTTTTATTTTACAGGGTTTTCAAAGTTAAGTCGGCACTATTGCTACCTTCGTTATTATTGGTGCTACGAAGTCGGTTAAATGGGCAAAGAAATAGCATTTTTTCCGCTCGTTACGATGGTGAAATCAAAATAAAAATTGAACTTCGTGTTCGCGAGTTATGTCAAATATTGCCATTTTTTTAAATGGCACACCCAGTATGCATGTTAATCGATAGAAAATTAAATTCTGAACAAAAAAGTTCCTATCACATTTTACCCTAATGTTAAAAATGACAAAGTTATTGATCATTTATTGAAGTCGTCAAGGTGGCTGGTATTACTTGAACAATATTTGTCATTTTCACAAATGTCATCAGAATTGATATGTCAAAGTGAAGTTTGCTAATAAAGAGGTAAGAGTTTGTGTTTTTTGAAAAGAAAAATGCCTTTCACCCATTCAGAAATGTGTGATATGTTAGAATGTTACATCATTTGTCAAAAAAACAGTTATCGAGCGCGTGAGCGTTACAGTGATTTGTTTCCTACGCGTCATTTGCCGGATAGAAGATACTTTTTGGTTTTGTATCGTAAATTTAGATCTAATTCGAGCGTGTTTAAAAAATCCAGATCTAATATACAATGTATAATTAGTGAAGAAACTGAAATTAATGTGTTAGCTTATTTTGAAGCACATCCCAACAACTCAATTAATGATTTAGTGCAAGAAAATGGACTATGTTTGGGTTCCATCCACAATATTCTAAAAAAGTATAAGTTTGTGCCGTATAAGTTCCGACCTACACAGACACTAGTACCAGGAGATCAAGAAAGACGCGTTCAGTTTTGTCACTGGTTTATTAATCAAATGAGAACCAATAATGATTTTTGTAGCTCAATTCTATGGAGTGACGAATCAACTTTTTCTAATAAGGGCATGTTCAACAGGAAAAACAGCCATCTTTGGAGTCGAGAAAATCCGATGCTCTACCGATCTTGTAACCCGCAGAGACGCTTCAGTGTTAATGTTTGGTGCGGTGTAATTGGCTCGATAATTGTTGGTCCAGTATTTTATCACGGTGCGTTAACTGGTGAGCGGTACGCCGAAATGTTGACTGCCACACTCCAAGACTTCTTGGATGATGTAAATTTAATGGATAGGCAGAACATTTATTTCCAACAAGACGGAGCTCCTCCCCATAACGTTCGTCAGATAGATACAATATTAAACAATTTTTTTGATGACAGATATTTATCAACTAATGAGCCTATCCGTATGCCTCCTCGATCACCTGACATTACTCCAATGGATTTTTTCTTTTGGGGATATGTGAAGAGTGTGGTGTACAACAGGCGATATGATAACCTTGAGGATCTCCAGCAAAGCATCGTTCACGCCATCAATAATATTGATGGTAGATCCATTGCTAAGGCTACTAAAAGTGTCTACAAGCGGGCCCAGAAATGCTTGGAGCAAGAGGGTGATGTTTTCGAGCATCTAATTTGAGTTTTGTTTTGTTCTGTTGTTCCTTATCATTATTATCACTTAGAATAAAGACACCTGTTTCAATTGTCTGATATTCTTTTCATTTTCTGCTCTATGGTAATACAGAAGAATAGTTGACACAGCCACCTTGATGAATTTGGTAAATGATCAATAACTTTGTTATTTTTTACATTAGGGTGAAATGTCATAGGAACTTATTCGTTCAGAATTTAATTTTCTATCGTTTAAGGATATTGCATATTGGATGTGCCATTTAAAAAAATGGAAATTTTTGACATAACTCGCGAACACGATGTTCAATTTTCATTTTGATTTCACCATCGTAACGAGCGGAAAAAATGCTACTGCTTTGCCCATTTAACCGACTTCGTAGCACTAGTAATAACGAAGATAGCAATAGTGCCGACTTAACTTTGAAAACCCTGTATATATATATATATATATATATATATATATATATATATATATATATATATATATATATATATATATATATATTATAAATTAGCATCACAAAACAACGCACCATTTTGTGTTTAAAAATATTAAATCTGAATTGTGATTACAGAACCAAAGCATTACAAAATAGAAAATCTCTCAAAGAAAAGGAGCGTATACAACCCAGCTGGGCCGGGAGTATTGGGGCAGCCGAATCAACGGACGTTCCCAAACAGAATTAACTTTGAGTTACTAGTTATAGAACCTTGTTAATTTTTTTCATTTAATACATTGTATTTATATACCATTAATTTTACGTTTCAGAGTTATTTATGTTAATTATTGGATACCACCACTACGATTTATAAATATATGTATAAAACCTTCTAAAAAGTCTAAAAATGCACGCGCCCTCACTGTAGCTAACATAAAAGCAAATATAACAAAATTTCCATTAGAGGGGAATTAATTAACGTAATAGTCAACCTGAGGCATTACAGTCATAACTACGTCATCGCTCTCAAATTTTGTTCCCCGTAGTCTCTCTTTTAGCTTTGGAAATAAATAAAAATCACTGGGAGCTAAGTCAGGGTGTAGGGTGGATGTACCATAACTTCAAACCCAGAGTCATGAATTGCATTCATAGAAATAAGGCTCTTATGAACTGGGGCGTTGTCTTGCTGAAAGAGAATTCCGCGTGACAGTTTTTTTCTTTAATGCAATAGCGAAGTTTTGTAACTAATGTTGCATAATATGGGCCAGTGATTGTATGGCCACGTTCCAAAAAATCTACCAGTAAAATTCCTTCGGCGTCCCAAAAAAATGTAGCCATTATCTTGCCCGCTGAAGCCGGTACACGAAATTTGCGTGGAGGGGAAGATCCTGGATTACGTCACTCCATACTTTGTTGTTTGCACTCGGGATCGAAGTGATGAACCCAAGTTTCATCAACCGTAACATAGCGATCGAGGAAACATTTAGGATTACGGTTAAACAAGACTAAATTGACTATTGAAGAAGTGACTTTCAAACGCTTTTGTTCGGGCGTCACATTCGGGGTACCCATCGTGATAACATCTTATGAAGCCCTAAACAGTCATTAATTATGGTTCCAATGAAAAACCTATTATCTTCGCTACAGATCTTGTTGTCAATCTACGATCTTCTCTGATCACGTCATTCACAAGATCAATGTTTTCTTGAGTACACGCAGAATGCGACAGACCAGTACCTTTTGCAAGTTCGCAGGTTGTTCTGCCACATTTGAACGCTCGAGACCTATTTTTTACAACTTGATAGGAAGGAGCAGAATGTCCAACCCCCGCAAACACATCTGTATGAATTTCTTTAGCTGTTAAACCTTTCTTTTGTATGTACTTGATGACAGCATGAAGCTCACTTTTTTCCATTTACCAAAATCTTCGTGCAACAACTACTTTCAAGTTGTACAACTCTGACACTATTAAAGCTCGACTAACCAAATTTGGCAGTATGTTTGTGAATAAAATAACAAAACAAGTGCGGTTACAAGGGGCAACATATGAATTTGCTTCCAGATGAACAGGCAGTGTTCAGGAAGGGAAGAAGAGTGACAGATAACCCATTAAGTCCAAGCCTGTTCTCGGTGTATACGGGGGATCTGGGGAAAATTAAGAGGGCAGCAGACAGGAGGGTTGGTGGTAGAGAAACTGAAGGTGTGGTCGCTGCCATACGCAGACGATACAGCCAAGGAGGAAAAAGAGATGAAGGAGATGACGAAGACCTTGGAAAGGTATATGAAAAGAAGTGGACTAGAATTAAACACAAAGGAAACAAAGATACTGGTATTCAGAAAGGGAGGAGGGAGAAGGAAAGTGGAAGAGTGGAAATGGATGGAGGAGGAAGTACAGCAGGAGAGTGAATCCCCATACGTGGGATATACGACAATAAGGATAGGGAACGTGTAAAGGAAATAGTCAGGAAAGGAAAATAATTAATAGAAGTGCGGAGTGTAGGGGAAAGGTTGTTTGGAATGGACTGCTATTAGATAAATGAATAAGAAGTGTGGTGCTATATGGAGCAGAAGTGCGGAGGTAGAAGGAGCAAAAAGTGGTGGAAGGGCTACTAGAAAAATATTGGAAATGGGTATTGGGGCTGGATAAGGAAACAACCGTGGTACATTATAAAAGAAGAAGTGCAGTAAGAAAAAATCAGAGTAAAGGCGGGAAAAAGAGCTATAAAATATGAGGAAGAAAAAGAGAAAGAAGGGAATGTAAAATATTACAGGCATGCTGGAAAAAGAAGTGGGTGTAAAATACGGTCAAGATATCGGAGAAGAATATTATGAAAGAAATGAGTAAACGAGAGAAGAAGTAGAGAGATTAAGGGAAGAGGGAGGGAGGGTGAGAGACGACATAATAAGAAGAGACAGGAATGTACAAAAGCAAGAAAGATGGGAAAAAATAAAATAAGCAAAATGCAACGTAAAGCATAGAAATATTAAAGGCGAAGGGATTCCAGAATATCGGAAAGGAGGAGGAAAAAACCTAAGGAAGAAAGATAGCGGTAATGAAGTGCTAGGAAGCTAGTATCGGAGAAAAGAGGAAGAAAAAAATTGTAGAAGGGATGGAGAATATGTGGCATATGATAAAATAGCGTAGGACGTTAAGGGGGATGACAGGAGTGTGGAAGAAGTACTAGAGGAAAGGGTGGGGGAGCGGAGTGGATGAAAGAAAACAGATAATGGGAGAGGGGAAAAGACAGACAGTGTGATGTATATAGTAAAAAATAGAAAGTGTAGAATTAGAATACTCTGAAATGTTGTAAAATAAGCAAATAAAGATAAACTAGTAGAAATACTCTACGTGTATAGAGTGAATGTAGGTTAAATTCTGTCATTAATGTTGCTACACCTGCTCCTTGCTGTGGATATATACCATTTATTTTGTAATCTAGGTATTTTAAAAATATACGCTGAGCAGATTCAATCTTATTTATGTGGTTGGTTAATTCATTAAACTTACAAGATCAAGATGCGTAATAATTATGAATGAAATGATATAATTAAGAAGGTAGTGATTTTAAAGAATCTGAAGGCGATCAAAAGATTTCCTAGCGATCATGATACTGAAAGAAAACTAGATATAAACTTAATCCAAGATGTATTCGAAGAAGAATTAGTATCTAACGATATTTTGAAGAATGCAAAAATTCTTACTTTCACGTAATAAGCTTGGTTTTGTTACAGTGAGCATTCCACATAGAATAATATGCTTTGCCAATGTCAGAGTTACTCGATTTTAAGCTCTAGTAGTTTTTTATTGTTTAAGTCTGTGATTTATATTATAGTTTTTTTTATTATCCTTTAAAGTCATTTACGATGTCGAACTATAAATAATTTCCGAAAGTTTATATTTTTTACTACATTTGCTGCTTTCCCATGAACTGATCATGTTCGTTATTTTTGTTAATATTGCCTTTTGTATTGTTTCGGTAAAAGTATCCATGCTATTAAATAAAAAATATATTTCAAAATCAATGTACTATAATAATAACAAATGTTTATTTGTGAGTTATATATACGTATTTTCACACCTCAATTTTACAATATTATGTTTATTAAGTAGACTAATAAAAATAATCAAAAATTCTACATTTACACTTCAAACGTCGTTGAAACCGTGACATAGGTATTCATCTAAGAAGTAACAGGTTTTTTGTTTAAGATATTGCTTGATTGTGTTTTTAAAAAAAGTTTGGCTCCCAAATTCGTAACTTTGGAGGGCGAGACATTGTAAAATTTTATGTCGTTAAAAGTGGTGCCATCCTTAGACTTATTGAGTCTATGAAATAGTTCGTCTATATTTGTCTTAGTGTATATATATATATATATATATATATATATATATATATATATATACAGGGTGATTCACGTCGATGGTACCTTAGACGTTTACGGAAAACGGGACATGGGATCTTTTTGAAAATTTGGTCACTTGCATGGCTGGCTCGGATCTATCGATCTAAAATATTTTCAGTGTTGCGACGTTGCCGCTTATGTGGAAAAGTGGCATCACCTTTGATATTTTTAATGAGACGCCGTGTATATTATTACATTGTTGGGTTCGCTATTACTTTTAAATTATTTTTGCATCACACATCCCTATGAATATCTTCAACCGTTTTTGAGTAATTAATTAATTTCCTTATTTTTTAGCCAAAACATGGTTCCAATCGAATGTTCATTATTGTGGTGTTTGGATTTGTAGAAAGCTGAAATTCTGGATGCACTCCATGAATAAGCTGTTCATCAGTGGTGCGTAACGAAATTGGTTCCATATTGTACAGGATAGTTCGAAATTCGTTACGTTTCCGCAAGGTACAAAAAATGCAGAAAAGTTCATTATTTCAAATGGGATACCCTGTATATTATCGAATATTCTGATAGACAATTGAAGTCCCGTTAAAATGATGTATCATATTCCTATACCTAACCAGATCACCCGACGTCACACCTCTTGATTTTTACTTACTCACGAAACAAGACCTGCGTCAACTAGTTATCAGGAGCATTGAAGAGCTAGATCCCACAGAGATAAGGTGGGCCACAATTTCATCAACGATTATTCGTATTCTGAAATGTTTGGAAACCAACGGTCGTTAGTTTGAAAATTTATTGTAAATGCTTTCTAGTTTTGTTAGTTATTGTTTGATATTATTTGCATTGCGATTCATGTTTAACTGAATTTGTTATTTGACGTTCTTTTTTTTATAAATAACAGTAGGTATTAATAATTAATGAAATTATTGTATAATTGTACAAACTTTCTTTTGTCCATTGGTCGCAAATTAAGATACATTTCGTTGAACTTCCTGCATGGTCTCTCTATAATTTGGTCACATTGTCCATAATAATAAATAGTTTTATCAAAGCTTGAATTGTGTAGTAATTTCCTGTTATTTTGACCCTTTTCAAATTTCTCCCGTTAATAAACACCCGAATATTTTATTATTAGTGCACTAATTGTGACAGAAAAGACAGAATAGCGCGATTTTTATAGGAACATGCTTCTATTTCGGAAACCTTACTGTTTAAGTATAGGAACATGATATATTATTTTAAAGGGACTTTAATTGTCTATCAGAATATTCGATAATATACAGGGTGTACCCTTTGAAATAATGAACTTTTCTGCATTTTTGTACCTTGCGGAAACGTAACGAATTTCGAACGACCCTGTACAATATGGGACCAATTTCGTTACGGAGAACTGATGAATAGCTTATTCATAGAGTGCATCCAGAATTTCAACTTTCTACAAATTCAAACACCACAATAATGAACATTCGATTGGAACTATGTTTTGGCTAAAAAATAAGGAAATTAATTAATTACTCAAAAACGGTTGAAGATAGGCATAGGAATGTGTGAGGCAAAAATAATTTAAAAGTAATAGCGAACCCAAAAATATAATAATATACAGGGCGTCTCATTAAAAATATGAAAGGTGATGCCACTTTTCCACATAAGCGACGTTGTCGCAACGCTGAAAATATTTTAGATCGATAAATCCGAGCCAGCCATGTAAGTGACCAAATTTTCAAAAAGATCCCATGTCTCGTTTTCCTTAAACGTCTAAGGTCCCATCGTCGTGAATCACCCTGTATATATATATATATATATATATATATATATATATATATATATATATATATATATATAGGGTAAAGTCGGTATACCGTACCGTCGGCTTAATCATACCACTTCGATATTTCAGAACTGGCGGTGAAGTTGTGACATTTGAAATTTTGAGATGGTCGTCCTATGTCCTATAGCCATCATTTCTCATTGTTAGTAGTCTGTGCTTATTGAGAACAATTTAGTGTTAGTTTGTCGACTGGGACCTAAGCTACAGCAGTTTTAAAGCTTATTATCTACGGATTTTATGCTGTCTGAGTTAATTATTAATGTGCATAATTATTATAAAGTATAGCTTATTTAAGTATATTTTCGATGTACGAATTTATTTTAAGGTTAAACCATAAATTGTTAGGTTAAAATACATTACTACTATGACAGTTGGGTATACCGTACCCCTCACATGCCTGTTAAATCGTACCGGGACGAGTTACCCAACTGTGTCAAAAAATTGCATTGTGTTTATTTCAGAATGAGTTCAAAAAGAATGATGGACATCAGAAGACATGAAAAATGCCCTTGCTGCCAGTGGATTTAACGAAGCGTCCCGGAATTTTAGTATTCCCAAGCCAACACTTCAAAGACACTTGGACGCCAAAATTGTTAAAGCAAATGATTCCGTCAAATCCGGTGTCTTGCCAAAGCGTATAGAAGATCACAGTGGAGAACAAGGTACGAACACAACAGCAGTCTGTTGTGTTAGCGCTGCAGGAGTTTATATACCTTCAATGATAATTTTTAAACGAAAAGAACATTGCGATGAATTAAAAGTTGGGGCTGCGCCTGGTAGTATTATTGAAATATATGACACGGGTTATATCAATTTTAAGCTGTTTATTAAACGGCTAAAACATTTTATTCACTTTGTTAGGCCCAGTACACATAGGCTTCAGCCCCTAGATGGGGCATTTTTAAGCCTTTACAGACTTACTATGACCAAGCGGTAGTAAAATGGCTTCGCACAAATACGGGATTAGTAGTCACCAAATTTCAAATACCCCAGCTAATAGCTGAAGCTTATGGAAAAGCAGCTACTATAGAAAATGCTATTGCAGGATTTCGAGGAAGTGGAATGTGGCCTGTTGATCGGCATATTTTTAAAGAACATCAATTTGCCGCAGACGAATTAGAAACTTCATCTGTAGGGATTAATATGGAGTAAGTGCCGCATGATATCGCTAATACTTTAAACGATCTGCCCCAGGAAGGGTCCCTTAACAATTCCTTAAATTGTACTGCTGAGAGTGAGACTCAAATAGAGGTTTCTATTGAAGATATCTGTTCTATACCCACAACGACTCTGGAGATAGCTAAACGCAAAAAGAAGGGTTCACAGCCGGCTGTAGTTTTAACAAACACACCGCATAAAGAATATTTAGAAGCTCTTAAAGACAAACATACACCAAAGGCTCAAAAATTACAAGTCGCTAAGCGATAAGTGTTTTCTAAAACAACATTATCATCGAAAAATCACAGTCCAAACCCGTTTCTATTCCAAGCACATCAGCATCCTCTTCAATGAAGCGAAGAAGAAGAATTTTCAATGGAAGATATGATACAGTGTTCAAATCAGGATTGCAGAAAGTGGTTTCATGAAAAATGTGTCACAATAAAATCCAAAGTAAAATTTAAGTGTTTTTGGTCTTGTTAATTTTAATTTGTAGGCAATGTGTTCTTTATAAGAAAGTCGACTTTTTGTTTATTTCTTACAGAATTTGTTAATGGTCCGATTTAGCCGACATTAGCTCTTATGTGTGGTACGATTAGCTTTGTGATAGATCTAAAGTTTATTCTTTTACTATTGTTGCTCCTTTGAACATCTTTGTTATGAGAGGTATTAAAGTGAAATCAATAGCCATATGATCTGAAAGACAAGCATTGTAGACCAATGTGGTAAACGTTGCCTTATTTGTAAATATGTTATCCAGGCACAATTGCCCTCTAGTATTCTCAAATATAACTTTCTTCAGCTCGAACATAAGAAAAAGCTTAAATTTAACATTAAAGTCAGCAGTTATGATTGTAGGTTTTAGGATGTAGGTTTTGTGTTGATTAACTGTTCCAAAAATACTTCAAAGTTGCCACTAGGTGATCGGTATACTGACACTATCTGCAGCTCATGAGATTTTATACCCACGACCACAAAGAGAAAATCAGTAAGGCCAAGGACATATACTGATAGTTTTTTTATCCAATACAGCCATTTCTTGGCTCCTTAGCCAATGTTCATTTATACATCATAAATATGATCGTGCGCCAACAATTCTAGTTCAAGACATTTATTTGAATATTTAAATGTAGCAATTTTAATGAGATTGCAATACCTTAATTCCATGTTTCTTGATTTCCCTCTATTGTTGTTGACCGTAGATCTATGATTACGAGATAGTAGGAATAAACGATATGTGGTTGGTTTTTTCCATATCTTTCTGAACTCATTAGCACTATTATTGACTCAGGTGAGTATTCGTCCTCAGCCCTCAAAAAATTTGCCTGTGAGTGATGGTGAAATTATGTTCAACCGAACTTTTAATCAATCGGTTAATTACCACATGAATAGAAACTTTGTTTTCAATTAGTCTATACATTTACTCAGTGAACTTTGTACTATTGTTACTTTTGGTTTTCGATTTACCATGAGTTTGTACTGAGACTTCATGTGTTATCAGCCCCTTCGACAGTTGCATACCCTCCTCGTACGCATTTGTGTCGGTTTGTGTAATTTGTGGAGGTTAGGTTTACAGTTTGAACGTAGGAATTCTTACTTCTTCTTTTTTCCCGTATCCGTTATACCTTTACAGCGTCGGGTATTGTTCTTCGATCCATCTCCTCCATTTCTTACGATCCACAGCTATTTCCTGTATTTCTTGAGGTGTCTTCCCATATTTCTTTACTATGTCTTCTGTAACATTCTGCATTGTTTTCCTTGGTCGGCCTGGTGCTCTTGTTTCCATTGTTTTAGTTTGTAGATACACTTTTGTTTTCCTATTGGGGTTCATTCGGAATACATGACTATACCACGCTAGTTGTTTCTTTTCCACCTTCGCCCATATCCTAGCCTGCTTTAATTCGTTATAGGTTATTTCGTTCTTCTGCCTGTCTAGTTTTGTTACTCCTTTTATCTTTATTAAATATTTCATTTCGATAGCAGTTAATCTTCTTTTGTGTTTTGATTGTGTTGATAGTACTTCTATAGTGTATAATTGAGTTGGCCTTATTACTGTATCATATATTTGTTGTTTCGTTTTCTTTCCAATTTCTTTCTTCTCTAATATTGTTTTATTGATCATGTAGTATGTATTGGTTGCCTTCTTTATTTTATTTAATATCTCCATATCTATCTTACCATTGCTGCTAATAGTTAATCCTAAATATTCACATGATGGCTTCCAGCTTTTGTCCCTAGCATCTGAGATCGTTATTACTTTTCTCTTTGTTTCTGTTAATTTGCATCATTTTTGTTTTACTTTGATTTATTTTCATTCCTGATATTTCTATTTCTATTGTCCATATGTCTGTTAGTTTTTTCATTTGTGTATCTTTGTCTGCTATAAGTACTATGTCATCAGCATAAAGTAAAGTTTCTATAATTACTGGTTTTAGATTTCTATAACCTATAGTTGTTGTTGGGGGTTTTTGTCAGACAATTTTTCGTTAGTCGGCCCATATATGAAATGAATAGCAGGGGGCTCAATGAATCTCCCTGTTTTAAACCAGTTCTTATTTTAAATGGTTCCGACTTTATTCCATCTATATGTACTATCCCTTCTACATTTTCATATATACTTTTTATAACATTTATTAGCTTGGTTGTTGTTCCTAGTTGTTTTAAACAATTCCAAATCCTCTCTCTTTGCACTGTGTCATAAGGAGCCTTAATATCTATGAACGTTAGGAATAATGAATTCGCTTGTATTTAATTAATTCCTTTATTACTCCTATGTGGTTTGTTGTTTGCCTGGCTGCTATAAATCCTCCTTGTTCGTCTTCTATTTGATTTTCCATCTCTTTTCGAAATCTTATTTCCAATATTTTACTATGAATTTTTAGTGCTACCGGTGATAAACAAATAGCTTCTTTCCCAGTCTGTTGGAACTTGCTTTTCCCTCCAAGCTTTGTTACTTATTAGTATCACCCTTTCTTTTAGTTTTTCTCCTCCCCATTTTATCATCTCTGGAGCTATTCCATTTGGACCACTCGCTTTCCCAGTTTTGATTTCTTTCATTGCGTCATTTATTTCTTCGTATGTTATTTCCTCCTGTCTTCTTTTTTCTTCTTCACCTTCTGTTTCTTCTTGTGTTGTATGGTGCTTTTCTGCAAATTTATTTTCATAATATTTTTTCCACACTTCCACATTTCCTTGTGTATCACAGCTTAATTTCCCCGCGTGGTCTTTTACAAAATTAAGGTTCTTGTTTCTCTTCATTCTTAATGCTTTTATCGTATTCCAGAATTTTCTACTATTCCTCGTGTGTTTTTCTTGTATTTCCTTTCCAAATGCTTCCCATCTCTTGCTTTTTGGTTTCTTTATTTCTTCTTTTGCTTCATTTCTCTATTTTATATATTCATCTTTGTCTTATTTTTTATTAGTTTGAAGGAATTTTTTAAAAACTTTCTTCTTGTTATTTATCTTTTGTTTCCCGTCCTCATTCCACCATCTAGTTCTTTTCGTATTTGGTAGTACTGTCTTTTCCCCACATACTTCTTTTGCTGTTTGCAATATTATCGTTTTGAGTATGTCCCATAATTCGCTTATGTCCATATCGTTTATTCTGCTTTCTCTTTCCTCTAATTTACTTTGCAATTTGGCTTGATATTCATCTCTTTTGCATTTTCTTGTAACTTTCTTATCTTTATTACTATATAGCACATTTTGTCTCTATTTTTGTTTGTTTTATGTTTGTATTTGCTATCACTGGCTTGTGTTATGTACTTAGTTCTACTTCTTTGCTAATCCTTACATTTTGTATTAGTTCCTCTATTTGTTTTGTATATACTATATAGTCTATTAGACTTTCTTGCGTTTCTTTCCAATGCCTCATATGGGTACTTTATTTCTTGTTCATAGACGGTGTTTTCTATTTTAAGATCGTTTTCTATACTAAACTGTAGCATTCTATCTCTATTAGTATTCTTTTCTTTCTCTCCATATTTTACAATGTTTTCCAGTCCGCTGGTTGTATCGTTTCCGGCTATATCATTCCAATCTCCTATTGTGTTTTCATTTGTTCCTCTACATTTTTCCATTGTTTTCTTATCTGTCCCTTGTACCGATGTATATGTTTGGATTATGATTATTTTTGTTTCTAATTCTACTTCTATTGTGATTGTTCTTGAATTTACTGGGTTCCAATTTACTATTGTTTTATTTACTTTATTCCATACTATCACTCCAACTCCTTCTTTTGCTTTGGTTCCTACTGTGTTTCTTGAATAATATAGCGCGTACTCTTATTTTAGTCATTTGTGCCCTATACCTTGTTTCTTTTCCATTTATTGTTGTTATATTCCATGTTCCTATTACTATGTGGTTTTTATTTGGTGTAGTTTTTTGTTTAATTTGTATATTACCTTTATGTCTGTTTTTTTCAACTATCTTCTTTCACATTTACCTTTTCCATTGCATATTCCATCTTAGTGTTATGTATTTTCATTGGTTGCTATTGTTTTGTGTCTAAATCTGTAATTTCTTTATTCTGTTCGTTTCTTCTACTTTTATTGGGGTAAATAGTGTTTGTACCATTAGGCTTTACTTGACTGGAAGACGAGCACCTAAATGGTTTTGTTTGGTCTCCTTTTTTGTTTCAGTTCCTATCTGAGCCCTCCGGGCTGAGTTATCGTCTGCTTCTTTTTGACGTCTCTCCGTTGTTTTCTGTGTTTTGCTGTTAAGTTTTTGCTTTATACTTCTTTTGTCGAGCTTCCTCTTCAGATATCGCTATTTCCTGATTTATTTCATAGTCTTCTGCATTTTTCTTGTGGCATTTCGTTTATTTAATCTTCCTCTGTATTTTTGTTATATATTTCTTTTGGTATTATTTTGTATTCACTTGTTAATTTGTCATATTTAATGTAGACCACTTTGCTTTCTTTTTAGCTTCTATTAGTTTTGGTTTCATGAATTTCCTTTTTTCTAATGCGTCCTTGGGAGAGTCTTCTTCTATGTATATATTTATATTTTACAACTTTTTCCTGTTAGTTATTATGTTTAATTTGCTTCTGTATGTTGTGAAACCCACCATTATTGGTCCTTTTTAGCTCTTTTATTTAATTTTTTAGTAAAATCGATATCTTCTTTTCTTATGTTCAGCTCCATTTTATCATTTATTAGGTTTACTATTTTTGTTTCTATTTCCCAGTACGTATCTCTATCATCTAATTCAATTCCGTAAAATACTAAGTTTTTCTTCCTCATATTCCTATCTAGTATTTGTAATTTTGCTTCAGGAATGGATAGTTTTTCTGAGGTTGCTTTTGTGTCTTCTTCTACTACAGCTAGTTTTATTTCTATTTTTTCGTTTATTGCTTTTGTTTCTTCTTTAAATATTTTTCTTATTCATATTCATCATGTTTTAAATTGTTCTACTTTTATAATTTATTCTGTATAATTTTTGGCCTTTTGTATTAATAATGTTCTTCGATAATTTGTGCTTTCCTGTATGAAAATTGTTCCTGTATAGTTTTTGATTTCTGCAATATGTAAATGTCCCTTTATCTTATAACCTTTTTAATTTTATTTTGGCTGTGACTATCCGCACACAAAATTAACCTAAATCTGTTTAAAAAATGGAAATAAAAAGGGAATCTAAAATCTACAGTAACCTAGGATCCAAGCTACGTTACGCTACAGTCCATTGAGAGAATCCCAGGTTACCGTAGATTTTTTTTGCCTTTTTGTTTCCATCTTTAGACAGTTTAAGGTTATAATTTTTGCGTGTGGATAATCACATTGGTGGGTTATTAAAACCTTTTTTTTTTTGGCAGTGACTATAGGCACGTGAAAATTGACGAATTATAACCTCAATGTGTCTAAAAAAATGGGAATAAAAAGGAAAATTAAAATCTACGGTAACCTAGGATCCAAGCTACGTTTGCCTACAATTCACCTAGGTTACCGTAGATTTGAATTTTCCTTTTTATTTCCATTTTTTTAGACACATTGAGGTTATAATTCGTCAATTTTCACGTGCCTATAGTCACTGCCTTTATTTTTCCCGTTTCCTTTGTTATTATATGCATTCAGATGTCCTGAGATGTTTTATCTTACTTAATTCGTTGGTTTTATATTTCTCTCAGTTTTTAGACTCACTTATGACATTCCCACCACCACTTGCACCCTCGGACTTACTATTTTTAAGAAACGGTTGCTCTGGTTTTAACGTATTAATTGGATTTTGCCTTTAATAATTTTAATTGGGACATAATTCCAAAATTTTCTTTAGTTATATTTTCCATTTCCAAATTGAACAGAAGTAAGTCCAGTTTGGAATTTTGTTCGTTCAGTAACCTATCCATCGTAATACTTTCATTCACATTATTTACAATCCGTTTTCTTACACTGCAATTTTACATTTTTAGCAATGTGTGTGCCTCTAATTCCATAGTTTGGGGTCCCCCGTCCAACCACTAACCGTGTACACTGATGCTTAATTCCGGTAAATCAGCTACAACTCTCATTCCTAGTAAGCACAGTATTATATTTCACCTTTCCTATAAGCAAATGTGTAAAATTTTAGTGTGACTTCGTTTTTAGCATAGACTGCTGAATGTGATATAATTGTTTTAGTTACACACAAAATATAGTTGAAACTAAAATTACTTTTGTTATTTAGTAAATCAAACAGAAAAACGTGCGCATGTAAATTAGATTCGGGCTGTATGAAATTATACACCTATCGATTTGTATTGTTGTTATAACTATGGTTATTAATACTTTATATTTCTAATTTTTCGGTATATACAAATAATTAGCCTTTTTTCCCAGGAAATCTGAGTCTCCTTGTGTCATCAGTTATGACTATAAGAATAACATTAGGCCGACTAACAATGAATAATTATTCGAGCACAAACAAACATGTATATGATACATCATGGAAGATGTATATAAGCATGGGTGTGTATATTAGTCCTAGAACATTAAACTAATTTCCAAAATTCAAAATACCAACTACTGTATAAATAAAATATTTTTAATTCATGTAATTTTATTTGAGAATAACATATTTAACAATATTATTACAAAATGAAGTTGAATAAGTAAACTAAACACAAAAATTATTCTGTACTAAAAATGCAAATAATGAATTTCATAATAGGACTGATGCCATTGTATGCAATATGTGATGGTTGGACAGAAATAAAGACGTGGTCAAAGAAACAATAGTTATTTTCCTTTCTTGGTCTTTTGAGTAATTTTTATAAATGCTTGTCAAACTAAACATAATATCACTAGACTGGATACTAGACTATCATAAAGTATATGAAACATCCTTCACAGTGCAGTAAAATAAGTTAATTTGAATATTTTTCTTAACAGCTAAAAAAGTAGTGGTACTGAGACACTCAAAAGTGCAGGTAAAATAAGTAATTTATCAGTTTTAGAAAAACATTAAAATACGCAGTGTATAATTTACGACAGTCTGGCATTTTAGAATTAAGTAGCTGTAGTAATATATTTATAATATATTACAAGTGTATATCACAAGTACATATTTCTTCATCGTTGTTATACTATCTTTTCTGATTCCAAACCATTTACAATATAAAAATTTTCTAAATGTTGCACACAGGTCTTTAAATTGGGTATAAATGCCTTTATATCATTTATAACAGCTTCTTCACAATTCTCTACACCCAGTGCCACACTCCGTAATAATGAAGTTCGATTAGGTGTCAGGCCAACCAAGAGCTACAATATTCATAATACTTTATAATTATGCATACCCATGCAACTAAATAAAAAATTTGAGCAAGTGTTAAGTGTCAAGTGTTAAGTGTTAAGTTAATACTGTACATTAAAAATATTTCTTCCAATAAATCCATGATATTTTTTTAACGAATCTGAGTAGGCCTCTCTAATGAAATTACTAAGATCTTCCCGTTTTGATTCATCATAACATAATCGCTCAAAAAATTCTATTAGAAAATGCAGCCCTCTATAATTAAAATACTTATTGATAATTCCAATACATTTCATCTCATACCTTCTCAACCACATCAAAGCATCCGTTGCAATCTGATTTCCTTCAATTTGTTCAGCAAATAATAAATCCTCCAAATATTGATATTTATCACAATCTTCTTGATATCTTACCATAATTTTCTAGTAAAAGAAAATTTGATCCGATGTAATAGTGAATAAAAAAACTTACTTTAATATTACCCGACATATCATAACTTGCGGGTGCAAATATTTTACCAAACAAATCTAGAATGACAGTTAATAGTTTTGAAATAAAATTAAAATTGTTTAACAAACCTATAAATTGTACAAAATTGGTGCAAGCTAATAAGAAGTCATGTGTTTTTATTTTTGAATTTATGGGTACTGGAAATCTAACTCGATGTTCACTTAAGTACGTAGTCTTCACCTTATTGGACATTATGCAAAGGTTAATCACATTTAGATGAAATAGTTTATCATTCTTGTTATTATGTGCTTTTTATTATTTCATACTGTTATCAATTTTTATAGGTTAGTTGTTAGGTTAGTGTGATTGATTATTTGTTTATGTCAGCCAGGAATGGATTAAAATTCGTTTTTTGTTTGAGACCGCAATTTCTACTTGTAATGTAATATTTTTAATGCTAGTTAATCTAATAAGTATTGTATATTATAAACTCTTCAATATTAAAAATGAAAAAAATATTACAAAGTAATTATTGGAATTAAGGATAATAAATTCTGAATCCGTCCCTGTTTTAAGGATTGATGACTTTAAAATGTGATAGTAAATTACTGTATTATCGACGTAACGATTATAAAAGTGTCAACCTTTGCTGTCAACTAATCTGGTAAAAAAAACCTCATTTAAAATTTTGGCTTTTAATTTTGGAAATGAAATGTCGTTCCGAACAAAAATACTGGGTTTAATCGAAGTGTTGTTACGAGTACCACCTATATTTGTAATAGACGAAATATTTAAAGTCGGTTTGGGATTGTCTGATTTGACAGAGTATGATCTTACAGAATTAGAGGAGAATGTTTCTAATTATTCTGTAACTATTAATTACAATCCTACATTTTATAAGTTAATAGTTATTTCACTTGCTAGATTGTTAATTAGTTCATTAGGTAAGATCATTTATGAATAATGTAAATATGATTGTGCAATAATGAATGTTACAGGTTGTGTCATTGCATTATGCTTATTCGTCCTAAGTACAAAACACTTAATGGTAGTGTACATGTACTTAATGTCTGTAGGTGTTGTATTTGTATCCTACTGGACAAATTTTAGTACAATGAAAACTGTAGTATCAGCACTTGCAGAACACAAGGAGACATATCCTAGCTTATTAGAAGATTTATTATCATTAAATTTTAATAGAATTCTGGATCCTTCAGAGTATGCATTAGTAATTGTTGAGAACTACTTCATACAATGTTTACTTACGTTTATTTTTATCAATATACACTTGGGACCAAGATACTCACTTTTACAAAAGTTACTACCGATTTCGTTTTTAGCACCATCAGTATTGGCTGTGCTACCATTACCAAGCTATGTGTTAACACATGCACCTGTTTTTTCTGCCTTGCTACCTTTAGCTCTAGTTAAATTTGTTTTATGGATGTCGTTAGTGACAGTAATACAGACAATATATAGCGGATATTTACATGCTCGTAATTTTATATCAAATTTTGGAATGTCAGCTTTAATTGAGGCAGAATGGATTAGATTAAGTGTTCCTGAAGTTTTACGAACATTTTGGATTTTACGTGTTTTAGAACATGCCAGTATATTTTTTATTAATGGAATGTGGCATCAAGCTGATGACTTTACACCACTCTTTAGGCTTATGAAAAATCTAATGGTTACTGGTTGTGATACTCTTACTGCCGTTTTAGGCATAACAAGTGTTGTTTCTTATATTTGTCACCATATTGGACGATTATTCCAGTGGGTTATGCTTACAGAAGAAGAAAATGATAAAAGTATTGGAACTGTATCTGCAATTCTGTTTTACATACTTGCTTTACAAACCGGATTAACTGGATTAGAACCTGAAAAGAGATTTGTTCGATTGTGCCGAAATTTTTGTTTATTATTTACAGCTTTGTTACACTTTATTCATAATATTGTGAATCCACTTTTAATGAGTTTAAGTGCATCACACAATCCATCTTTGAAGAGGCATTTACGTGCATTAACAGTCTGTGCTTTTCTTGTGTTGTTTCCAATAATGCTCTTAATATATCTGTGGTCTCATCATGGTGCCTCAACCTGGTTATTAGCAGTAACGGCATTTAGTATTGAAGTGATTGTCAAGGTAGCTGTGTCTCTTGCAATATACACTTTATTTTTACTTGATGCTCGACGGGATACTTTTTGGGAAGGCTTGGACGACTATGTTTATTATATAAGGGCATTTGGTAACACAATTGAATTCTGTTTTGGTATTTTCCTCTTCTTTAATGGAGCTTGGATTTTAATATTTGAAAGTGGTGGAGCTATTAGAGCTATAATGATGTGTATACATGCGTATTTTAATATTTGGTGTGACGCTCGTGCTGGTTGGTCAGTTTTTATGAAAAGAAGAACTGCTGTGCATAAAATCGAAAGCTTACCAGAAGCCGATGAAGAACAATTACGTTTACTAGATGATGTTTGTGCCATATGTTATCAAGAAATGAAATCTGCAAAAATTACAAGATGTAAACACTTTTTTCATGGAGTTTGTTTGCGTAAGTGGCTCTATGTGCAAGATCGTTGCCCACTTTGTCATGATATCTTACACAGCGTCGATTGTGAAGATACAAAAGAAAATGGAAGTGCTCGAGTGGTACAAGCTGTGAATGAAGAAGAAACAAATTATGATAGGTGATAAATTGTTTAAATAATGTGATGTTTGTACATAAATATAAGAATTAAGGGATTGGACTTTTACACTTAATTATTTAATTTAATTAGCTACTTTTAAGAATTTAAAACTTTGTGATTACCTCCCTAATTGTTGAAGAATTACACTTTCAGTTACAATTTTAAAGAGAAAAAATTTTTTGTTTAATACTTAATAGGTAATTTTTAATTATAAATAGAACATAATACGATGTTTGTTCATCTACACATTACATTGTAGGAATTAAGTTATTTTTATATTTGTTATAGACATGTTGGAATTATTTTTGTTTATATGCATAAATTGTTTTGTAGATATTGATGCATTCCCTTATTTACTGTAAATAAAAATTAAATTATTACACTAAGGTAGATCTGCATTCTAAACTCAAATAAAATGTGTATGTTTATCTTTTTTATTTCATTTATATTTGCATTTACTTTTTATGACAGATTAAACCCTGAATACATTCAGTAAACAAAGTGGTACCTCACCCGCTATGGCCAAAAATCAATTAAATTTTTACAGTTTTTTGAAAATATAAAGTATTGTCAAGCAGAAGTCATTTTATGTAAAGAATGAGTGATATAATAAAGTAAGTTGGTGGTTTATATAATTATCATATTTTATGGCTAGTAAGTGTGTGCATTTTAAAATTATTCTTGACTATACAGAGTGCTCCAAAAAAGCACGGCCAGACAAAGTTAGTATTTTTTAATGAAACACCTGTAGGTAGCGGACCGAGAAAATGTTATAATTTTAATAAACATTTTTTAATCGCAATTGTAGCAATAGAAAGGATAATTTACGGGTTTAAATACCTTTATAATCAGTCATAATTTGCCAATGTTTTCCGTGATATTTTATGTAAGAAATGTGGAAATGTATGTAATTGATATTTGAGTAAGGGTTGAACAGAAAAAAGAAACATATTAGGATAGAGAAACAGGTGTTCTGGCGTGACGAATCGTTGAAAATTGTTATACGCATATTCTTGTTGTAAAACGTCACTAGTTCAATAATTAATCACGTCGGAACATACCGCAAATCAAAACACTTCATTGTTTGGTACTAAGAAATTCGAGACCGACAAGGTTTGTTACGGACGAATGCATATTTTTAAAGTTAATACTTCTTCTGGTAATTAATATGAAACTGTTCTCACGTAATGTTTCTTGTTTTCTTATTACTTTTGGAAAACGGGGGTTGATTTCGAGAGTAAATACAGTTCGTTGATGTCCGAAGAGGGGCAGTTACAGTTAGAGTTTTGATTGAGTAAGGTCGATCGGTTGGTTTGATTAGAATACCTTCATTGTAAACAGCCTGTCTTTAAATATTTCTTGCGTGTACATTTTCTTTTAAATCAACCAATGCGAATTTTGCTTTTTTCTTTTGGTTGTTAGCTTTAGTGTGTTTTTCAAATGTTAATCTATAAATAACAGTCACCATTTTGAAGTTAAACTGCGTATATGTTAATCATTTGTGTCTGTGATCAATTAAAGGAATATATATTCAAAACGTAAGTAGATATTTTAATGTAAATTAAAGCTCGCAGTAAATAATTCTAGAAGTCAAGCATTGTCTTACACAGTTTTCCTTTTTTTACACAAAGTATCCGATTACGCACGCGTGTTCATTAAGTTGAAATCTGTTAAAATAAAAGGGCTAGCGTCAGACAGTCCAGGGCTCCCTCCCTCTTCTACTTGGACGAATTAGCATTGTTGTTTGTTAATTATATTTATATAGAGTTGGGCGTGGACAAACGTGCAAAGGATAGCTTTGGATTGAAATTGTAAATAGGCAATTACCGATTGATCTACATACGTACGGGCCCAGATGACCATTAAAACACCTCGAACTATGTTTTTATTGTTTTGTATAGATGGATGTGTAACCTGAGAAAAGACGCTGTATTTTTTAACGCTCCAGCTTGTGTATTGGCCACGTTGTTATATATTTGCACTTACTCTTGTAAGACTTTGTTTTAATGATTTTTTTTGCCAGTTTATTGGTTGGCCTGCGAACTAATTTCTCTTTATATGTAATTTATTGTAATTGTACGTATGTATTTTGTGCTTTATTAGCCACTAAACAATTGTGTACGTGTAAATTCTTTGCCCATTTTCTTTTGTCCTTACCTTGCAGTTACCTTATTATCACCTGTGCAATGTTACTGTTCTTACATTTTATGTGTACAATAAACTGCATTATTATTTATTAAAATGTAAACTTTCGCCATTGTTACACATAATAAAATCTTTTTTGGCTTTTTAATGGTGTATGTTAAATTATACAATTTAAACGTTTCGATAACACTTACAGTTATCTTCGTCGGTAGTAATGTTATCTATTAAAATTGTTTTTTTTTCAACTTTTACAAAACTGTTTGAACATATCAAAGTTGTAATAGATAATACTAGTACTGACGAAGATAACTGTGAGTGTTATCGAAACGTTTAGATTGTATAATTTAACATACACTATTAAAAAACCCAAAAAGATAAGTATTTTATTATGCATTATTATTTGTTTATTGAGTTAAAGTCTGGCATGATTGGTTTGAAAGGGCCACGTGTTTGGTATTACTATTTTTATTCTGACTTATTTATGACACAATTGTGGGTGTGATTACATTGGTTTTTCTTTATTGTGTTTATGTGTAGCCAAACTGCTTTTTATTTATTTTTCTTCTTAATGTTACAATTTTGTACGCACTTTAACCTGATTTAATGGTGTTTTGTTATATAGTGAACCCTTTCATTGTTTTTTGTATTGTTGGATTTATTAATGTACTTGTGCAATTACTTATTTATAAATATAAATTGTGTTTTCTTGGTGATTCTTTCCCAAAATAGTACATTAATTAATAATAAATTAATTAATTTTAATTTTAGTAGTTTCATTGTTTACCTGTCCCACATGATGCAACACAACCTCATCTCATCAAGCCTATCTAATTCAAATAACAGCGTACCTACCGCTAGACGGCCAATTCTTTTGATCAGGTTTGAGGTTTGCGAGTAATTAAATACCAGGCTTGTAAATAAATTTTAATGTTTTAATTATTGCCAGGAAAGTCGATGTAAGGGAAGCAATTCATTTGAGTAATATTTCTAATTTCACTAACGACGTAATTTTAGCACATAACCTCACTATCTTGCATTCAGGAGGTAGGTAATATTTATTTTTATTTCACTATTGCAATCGCAAAATTACAGCGTATGGCGAATGCTCTGCGTATATCTGTGGCCACAATGAAGAATATCAAGTCTCGCAGTAGATCTAATTCAATTTTATCCAGTCCAGGTAAAAAAACGACGTAAAAAAAAACAAATCGAACGATCTGCCAGAAACATCCAAAAATGTGCATTAGGAATACGTTGTACAACATGTATGCAGAAAGTGAGTACAATCTAACATATACATATTCCCACATCTGAAATGCTTTTATTTACAGAAAAGCATGTAACAGTTGGAGCTTTGAATGCTGGACTTAGTGATAGTCATGTTTTATTAAGTGATAGATGTTTAAATCGTGCATTACACACATTAGGATTCAAGTTCAAAAAAGCTATAATCGTAGAGCTTTATTGGAAAAACTTTTGTTTTTATAGTAGAAATGCGAACTCATTTTCTCAAACGATATATTATACAAGAGATCAATTCACCTAGTCGAAGACAAATAGTATTTATGGATGAAACATGGATCTACTCAATAGGAAATCCAGGCAAGTCGTGATAAGATGAAGACGTAAAGAGTGAACGGAAACCTCAGGACTATGATGGTAAACGATTGATTATTAATGCGGGTCCACATGATTTATAACGAATGCATCCCTATTATTTGCTTCAAAATCATTAAAAGAAGATTATCATGGTGAAGTAAATGGAGATCTGTTTAAAAAATCGCTTATTGAGCATTTGTTAAATATTTTAGTAGCGTCTTCATTAACTTTATTCACTTATTAAATCTCGGCAAATAGAGAAAAGGTATGAGGTACATAAAATAATTAGACGCAATGGACATGAAGTGTTACGATTGCCACCGTATCTTTGTGAATTTAATGCAATTGAACTCATATGGGCACACTCAAGAGGGTACTACGATAAATACATGGAAAGAGATGGCTATAAAGATAAAAATATTATTGCAATGTGGAACTAAGTATTACAGCAACGTAACCAAACTGTTTAGCCTAATTTTGTGCAGCATACAGAAAATACTATAAAGCAGTGGTACAAACTTGAAGAAATGGTGATTAATGTGGGGAACTATTCTGAAAGTTCCAATACTCATAGCGACTAAAAATTTAGTAGTTTAAGTTTATTCTTACAACATAACGGTGCAGGTAATTGAAAAAAAGAATATGTTGATTTCTGTAATATAACTATTCTGTGCAGTTATCGAACTCTAAACGAATTACACTTAAATATGTGAAGCCATTAAATTTCATTTTAGTTATTTATTTGGCATAACGTAAATCATGTATGGTTTATTAAATTACTAATTAATAAGAGCTGTAACAATGGTGTAATAATGCTGTTTCGCTTTAAAGGTATTAACATTTATATTTTTTAGTTCACTAAAAAATCAACATCAAACATTGAAATTAATCAGAAAAAGGAATATGCAGTTTTCTGTTGGGATAAGTTCACTTATATCTTATTGATAGTTTTTACCTAGACATGGCATGCAATATGTAATGGTTACAAAATAGTTTCAGTACCGGATGATTCTTTAATACTGATGACAGTTTGAATTTCGCTCGTATGACTCTAGTTTTTTTTACGGTGTTGAATTGGCGGTTAAATATTTTTAGTTACTTTATTCGTTCTTTTTTGACATCAATGTCGTTAATTTACTTTTTCATTCTGCATTATCAACGTTCCTTAAAACAATTTTTTTCAGAGCTGCTCCGTTATTCAAGAATTTATTAAAGTAAGTGATTACATAATGTTTACTTCAGACTAATTTACATTTGTAGGTTAAAAACCTTTTTGAAGATAAGAAAATATGTATTGCATTTCTAAGGCAAAACCTACAGGTCGTCCATTACTACGAAATGATGAAATGGTAACGCAACGAATGGAAGCAAGTCTCAAAAAATCAATCCGTCAGTTAAGTGCTCAAGTTGGTAAGCTGTCAACGTAGGATAAATTTGTGATATCTACTAAATTTATTTTCAAATTACAGGGTTGTCTTATTCAACATGCCAACGGATTTTGCATAAAAATTTAGATATGCATACCGGGTTTGTTGTACAGCAACTGCATGCTGTTGATAATAAGAATAGACGTAATTATTGTGAATAGTTTGATAACAATTTAAATGACGATATTTTAAATGTAATTTTTATGGCCGATGAAGCGTAGTTTCATTTATCTAGCTATATTAATAGTCAAAATTATCGAACGTGGGCAACTTAAAATCCACATAATTTTGAAGATAACACGTTGGCGCTAATATATATAACGCCAATGATGACATAATTAAGATGTAACGGGTTGTTACAATCCCGTAGAACGATGTGACTGGGGGGTTTTTACCCAATACAATCTAGCAAGCATAATCCAGCAGCTAGCGAAGGTAAATACAGCATTTTCGTGGTTAGAAAATTTATTATTTGCGCTAGACAACAATAAATGTTTCTAAAGTAAAATCCTAAAAGTTTAAAAAGCGAATAGAGAAAAGGAGGCGCTGAAAGAGGACATTTTAATTAGCACATATACAAAGATACAGACAAGGAAAACAAGAATTAGGTATCCGGTAAATAATAATTT
This sequence comes from Vesta saturnalis, assembly GCA_036346205.1. Classification (NCBI taxonomy): domain Eukaryota; kingdom Metazoa; phylum Arthropoda; class Insecta; order Coleoptera; family Lampyridae; genus Vesta; species Vesta saturnalis. Next base: position 1,314,557 of record JARFJB010001714.1, read on the forward strand.
GTTACTACTCCAGCATTCGCCTAAATAGCCGCACATGATGTGAGTATACGCAGTGATCGTGTTGCTATATGTGTATGACGAAAATCTCCTGAAAAAACCGTATGCAGGATGGACGATAACGGGAATCGAACCTATTATGCTAAGCAGACTTGATAAACGAAGAAAATGATTTTAGATGTTTAAAAGGGAAAACGTGCTTTGGATTTTTGTGACAAGTGAAATTTCAAACAAGATACCGCTGGATAGTATTAAAGTATAAGTTTAAGATAGAATTCACATAATTATAAGTTATTAGGTTAATTTCAATGTAGAAATAAGTAAATAAACTTATATAACGATAAGTGAAATAGTTATATACCTCAATAAAGCCAAAAATTATAAATTAAATAGAAAGTATCTAATACAGATAAAGTACCGAACAGTGGCGTAATAATTTTACCTAAAATAAATTGAATATATATTTACAAGAAATTTTCAATGATATTATGAATGTGGTGCAAAATGTGATAAATTAAATTAACTCACAAAACAATAAAAATAAAGTATATAGTAGCAATATATAGTTTATTAAGAAACACATGAATAAATCATAAATAATAACGGTTAAGTCAAGTATTAGTATTGAAGCCTTAAAATTCGCAATAAATAAATAAATAATTCTCAAATACATTGTGCAAAATATATGATCATACTTTACATGTTAATCTGCAATAATGTAAATACAATAACGATAACCTATTATGCATAAATTTGTGTTAAAATTAGTTCAATGAGGTTAAATCATCTATCGTTTCAAAATTATATAATTATGTATAGTGAATAGTGTACCAATTCGTTAACAACAACATTACCAGCTACCAAACTCTATCGTGGTTAAGGCCTATTACTTGTTAAAAACAAACTCCTACACAACTCGCATGAGGCAACTTCTAAGATTAAGTGCACAATGGGGTTACAACTTAGCGAGCTTTTCCATCAACGATTTCGCAATGTATTACAACGACTCGGCGACCTACTCATTGACGAAACAATACTTGACATGTAACCATACAAATCCTAAACATACAATCACCACCTTTATATAGAAATCAGTCCAAATAGACAAAAACGAACTTATAAAAGTGTAAATCGAAACTCTTAAACAACTTACTCAATTCAAACTGAAAGGTAAATGGTAAAACCATAAAAAAGGAATTCTAAGCAACTAATCTTCTATACTTATGTCATACCTTTCTCGAATAACACGAATATATATATATATATATATATATATATATATATATATATATATATATATATATATATATATATATATATATATATATATCGTCCATTTTATGATCAATAAAGTAAACGTTAATTTAAGTAGAGGTTTATTTATACAACTGGAAAAGTTATCTAAAATACAGCACCAAATGATTAGCAATAGATATATACTCACTCTTGCTTTATATACCTTAAATGGAAAGTGAAGAAAGGTGTTTATCAAGTTGGAAAAGAGAACGCTCAATTCCAACCCATGGATATTTTAATGTAACTTCGGTAACTTTAAAACAAAAGTAAACAATGTAACTTTTCAATGTTTAAATAAGCTTAAAAATCAACAGGTGATAGATAGCAAAACAGGCAGTGTCGTAGCGAAGGTGTAATACTACATACAGTTTTGCTACAACCGCATTTCTGATTGTGAAACCGCAAATGGGATTAATGAAAAGTCAAAATGAAATATGGTTAAAACACTTACATACTTTCAATTTCAAGCATATTAAGCATATGTATAATACTGATTTAGGTAATAATAATGAGCAACGCCACTGGAAAAAGGTGAAAAAATAACACAAAGTACAGTGACATCTATTACTAAATATTCCCACTATTAAAATTGTTTTTTTTTACTTTTATATACAAAGTGAATTTATAGATATGAAAATGTGAATTAATATCCCAATAAAATATAGAAGTTATTTAATTAACGGAATGAATGCAAATTCGACCTTTATAGATCCGGCTAAATCTTTACTAAAATAAAATTAGATTCCGTAGTTTGCTTTCAAATGCGTTTGCCGAACTGTTATAGTAGTCTTGTATTTGCGTTTTCATATTGCATAGATTTATTTGGGAACTCTTTTTTAAGCTTTTATTGGCTGTTATCATTTACATACGACGGCAACTGTACCTAATTGTTATCAACACGTTTAAATTTGAACAAAACATAAATAAAAATACACAATCGAAAAGATAAATATCTTAATTAGATGTATATTATAAAAGTATGTTTAGTTTTGAATGTAACGCAAAAATATTTTTTTTGGTACATTACCCTTTGCCAGTGGAATATTATTGTCTCCGCCACCCTTTCATTCCAGTCAACTCGCACCAGGATGTTGTTATCGCCTTTGATAATTTGTTATTAAAGTAGGTTATTGTGTTAATATTGTAAAAATACGACAAAGAAATTGATGCCTTAATAAAGATAGAGGAAAATAGAAGTTTTAGTGCGAAATTAATAGTAGACCATATCCATTCAAACAAGATGGACTTGTTATGAACTTCAAATCTCAATGTAACCATGGTCACATATTTGAAAATTTGCTATATACTCACTAATAATCAGATTAATTGAAATAATCTTATCAGTAAACTTCCACCAGGAAGTAGCATTCAGGATATTGGTTGTTTCTCATTTACTGTAAGGGATTTAAACATGTAGTGATAATGTAATGGAGTTTTTCGGAATGGATACATTTTTTAATACATATCAAAAACCTTTTCCAAACCAAATTTTATTTAAAATAAAAACCAAGGACTTTATAATACCATGCAGAGACTTTATACATCTACTGGGTTTGTTGATCTACTGGTTTGTAATATCAAATTTATTCTGTTGTAGGTCAATTAGGTTTTATATTTACGATTCCTCGTGTAGCTATGCAAACGTATCTTGACGTAAGTTGGATCTTGTCAATGTGTTTGTCAAAGCTAAGTAAAAAATTCTTGTAGAAAGTTATAAAAACGTATGACCAGGATCATTACAAATATATATTTTTGGATGAAATGATATTATCTGAACATGATAAATCAAATTCTCAATTGGTTCTTGATTTATTAATTTTGAGAAGGTCTTTAATATTTTTTTAACTTACTATTTTTGTAACTGTACGTAATCTCCTCCCGCTTTAAACAGAATCTTTTTTTAATACTAGAATAAACAAAAAAGCAAGCATAGTCTATTGCAAATCAATTTCACATTTATTAGCTACCTAAAATTACAAATATACTGACTTCATTTACTTTTTTAATGGCAAATGTAATTTTAGGCACTTGCAGTTTTTTTTAGAATATTTTGAAGGCATATGTAATGATGAAACGTTTCAAGAAAATACTGGTATAATAGCTAAAAATGCTTACTCTAACAATTTGGAACCATACCAAGGGTGGTTTCTAAAAATGCTTTTTCATGTACGAATCTTAAGTTCCTTTTTTCGCTACAGTCAATATACTTTTTTGTAGATTATGATATCGTTTCTTCCTAAGCGTACAAATATTATTAAAAGGATGGGTTTTAATAGAGAGAATGTTGCAGAATTTGTATTACACGACATGCACGAGTTTACAATTCATTTAAGAAGTTGTGTGAATTATTTGGTACATTTTTATTTGGTAAATGGTTTAGAAGTTACTCGAAACAGAAGATAAACTACTACTGTTTGGTTGGTGAAAATGGTACGGAATGCCAAATAAAAAGTTTATTAAATAGATATGTACTAACACTGACAATTTCAATAAATTGAAGAAATAGACGACAGAAGATTATGTGGGGTTTGTCTGCTACAATTATTTTAAACTTATTTTAACGTTTATGCTGTTTATTTATTTTATGACATATTGTATTTATTATATCTTAATATATTTGTTTGTTTTTCACGGTAGTTATTAATTTGTGTCATTTAGAAATAAAGACACAAGGGTTATGTTTATTTTATCACAATAATAAAATTTAAGTAAACAAAATATTAGAAAGTATATGTGTTATGTCCAATGTTTAATGTCAAAAATGCTTGACAACTTAGAATATTATATACAGCATGATCAATCTCAAGTGTACTGCAGTGGTATGACAAAAATCCCTAGTTGTTAATATTGTTGTGTTTTGCAGTTGGCTGCTTTGAATTTTTAGTGTGGTTTTAGTCGTTTTAGTTTATGTCATATTATACCTTCGTTTTTCACTTTTGTATTTTCTTGAGTTATTTACAAACTGTCTATATCAAGACAAATTATATATTCTGAATTTCAAATTGTGATATCGAATTTAATCGTCATGGCGTTTTCAAACATGTACTGTAAATTTTATTTAATTATAATGAAATTATAACATTTAAATACTTAAGATTCATTATTTTGTAATGATTTAATCCAATCATTAAATAATATTTTATTTATTTTGTTGTATTTTATAGGGATGCAGTCTAATCAAATACAAATAGTCATTATTTAAATTAAGATAATATTTTATAATATGTATAAGTTAATGACCTTCATACAGATTTGAAACTGATCGTAGTTTTTACTCGAACCATGCTCTAGAGTAGCTAGAGCAATACAGCTTCTTACCAACCTATCAGTGGTACCAACTTAAATATTTTGATCACGTGGTATACACTTGAGATTGATCACTCTGTACTAAGCTCGACAACATTGGACATTATTGCCATCCTAAATCAGTTCTATCTGCATCATCTTGTCCATTGTTTATACACAACAAATAACAATGCTCTCGTCAGTGAACTCTAATAGGTATAACTGGAAGGGCTACTATCTAAACATACAGCGCTTACTGAAGCAGATAGAGATAGCTTCTACCATTTTCAGTTGTAGAAGTAGTGAATTCCCGTAGCCGCCTAGAACTCCCGATGGTAATCCCTTAGATTTCTGTTTCTGGGGGCATATGAAAACATTGGTAAACTCACAAGAAATAAATAATCGTCAAGAGCTATGGCAGCAAATAGTAAATACCGCTAATTTTATTGCTAATCAACCAAACATATTTTTTAAAGTTAGAAGATCGTTTAGTGAAAGAATAGATAAACTTATTGAGGTAAATGGGGGTCACATTGAACATTTTTGTTAAGTTAAGTATTTTTAAAGTTTGTTCATATTATTTATTGTAGCAAAAATGTGAAAAAGACTTTTTGATAAATACGTGTTAGTAAAATTGTTTGTTAATCTTCTTATTAAACCTAAAAAATCAACTTAAAAGTTTCATTTGCGTAATAAATGCAAACCTATGACCCAAAACACCGCCATGATAAATTCACATTAAAATTGTGCAACGTTATGTTTAACTTTAAATATCTCGAAAAATAATGATTTTATCGTTACGAAGGTAAAGTATGTTATTTACATAGAAAGTATTGGAGAATAGAAAAATTGTGCTAAAATGACAATTTGGCCAGTGGCGTAGAATTTAGGAAGGGTCAGGCTCTAACTTGCCCCTGTCGTATGCCTCTGGTAGTAGCCGGAAACTTTTATTTACCATTATTTAGTAAGGTTTGCAGTGTTTACACTTCCTACCAAATATGATAAAGATTAAAGTTTAAAAATAATGGGGAAAAATCATTTTTAAATTATTATATAAAACACCCTGTAACTCAGACAGGAGACACATTTTATCTAAGTGCATTGGGTTAAATCTTATTATTTTGAACCCAAGTTTCTACAGTCTAATTATTTCACATTATTAATGAATATATATATATATATATATATATATATATATATATATATATATATATATATATATATTTAAATAAGACATTTTTTCTTTGAAACTTATGTAAATAAACGTACAAATTAATTCAACGTTTCGGGAACGTCCTTTGTTCCCTTTGTCAAGAATTTATTTTGACAATTACAGAAATTGAAATAGAGTAACTATTTTTAACTAGTACAGAATATGAAACAAGGTAACTAATTTAAATTTAATCTGGACAGGTGTGTTTGACTTCGGGTAATGGGTCTAGTACATGATGTAGAAGGTGCAGAAGTGGGGACGTCAGGAATAGTTGCAGCATAAGGGTTTGAAATTTCTGGAAGATTTGGAGTTGGTTGAAATTTCGAATCAACTTCTTAATGATATTCTTCCAAATTTGTGGCATTCTAGAAGTGTCATCTCGTTTATTGAGGGCATTTGGTCTTCTTTCAATTTCAACTGCTTCTCTAATAATTCTTTCTTGTAAGGTATATAGGGGTGCAATTAAACGGACATTGTTGGTGTTAATTTGGTGTCCTGTATCTAAATGATGTACAGCTAAAGACGATGATGGATTGTGCTGCTTAATTGCTAGTTGGTGTTCATCGGCTCTCGCATATAATATTCTGTTAGTTTGTCCGATATAACTTCTTCGACAGTTGTTGCACGGTATCTCATACACTCCTTGGTTTTCATTAGGAATTTTGTCTTTGGGGTTTCTTAAAAGTTGGGACAAAGTTGAATGTAGTTTGAATACCGGTCTGAAGTCGTTTTTGGGAAATTTTTTTGTGATTTTGTCTGTAATTCCTTTTATATAAGGTAGAATAACAGGGATCTTGCGTTCATTGTTTGACAAGTTATTATTTTTTAGTCTTCTTACTTCGTTGGTAATTTTCAATACTTCTTAATCTTTGTATCCATTTTGAACTAGTATTTTATTAATAGTCTTCATCTCTTCTGTTTTAGAATTTGTGGTAAGAGCGGTACATCAAGGATTTCATAACGCTACGTAATTGACCAGGATGGTGATGCGAGAGAGAGTTCAAGTATCTATTCGTATGTGTTGGTTTTCGATAAACTTTGCGTGTAAATTTACCATTAGGAAGTCTTGTTATTAGCGTGTCCAAAAAAGGGAGTGAATTATTTTCTTCAACTTCCATAGTAAATCTGATGTCGTGAATGTTGTTAATATGTCCTAGAAAACGGTTCAAGTTTCCTTTTCCATGGGGCCAAACTACAAATGTGTCGTCAACATAACAAAACCAACATTTAGGTTTTAAATCTGCAGAATTTAAAGCAAAATGTTCCATATATACATTCGCAAAAGCTGGAGAGAGTGGCGAGCCCATAGGTGCTCCTTGAATTTGCTTGTCCTTTGTATGTAAAATAGGTTGAGTGCATGCAGTGATTTATCAATTTGAGCATATCTTGGTTTATTGAGTGTTTTTCTTCTAGAATTTTCATCGTGTCTTCAATAGGTATTTTGGTGGAAAGTGACGTTATGTCGAAGCTAACTAAAATGTCATGTTTTTGATGTAGGATACAGCATTTTCACAAATCGGTTGAATAATTTTTGCTAGATAACGAGCAAGGTCATGAGTCGGAGAATTGAATGCACTGAGGATAGGGCGTAATGGCCAGTTTTCCTTATGTATTTTTCGGAGTCCGTATATTTTGGGGATTCTTGAACTTTTCTCTCTTTTAATTAGTTTCTGTTTTGTTTCTTTGTCTAATTTTGTAGAATTAATGATAGATTTTGTCGTTTTTTCTATGTAAGTGGTAGGATTGCACTGATTTTTCTTATATTCTGAAGAAGTTAACAGTTCAAACATCTTGTGGTGATAGTCTTTAGAGTTGACAATGACAGTAGCGTTTCCTTTGCCAGCGGGTAGTATTAATATTTGGTCGTCATTTTTGATTTGGTTTAACATTTGGAGGTCTTGTTTGGTGATATTTTGTTTGGGAAGTTTGCAGTTCTGAAGAATGTGTGCTACGTTGAGCCTAATTTCGTCAGCGACCGTAGATTCTGTATCCTTTAAGGCGTATTCTACGTTGGCGATGATGTTTTCTACGGGAATCCGTTTAGGAGTGATGGCAAAATTAAACCCTTTACCTAAAACATTCAGAATATTATTATTAAATTCTTTGTCACTGAAATTGTGTACTGTCCTTAACGGTTCTACATTATTTGCCTGCGATGTATGAGACAGACGTTCAAATTTTTGTTTTTGTCGGTTAGTTTTTATCATCAAGGACGATTCTACAGTTATTTCAATGAGACGATCCACCGTATCGAATATGAAAGGGTGAATTTTGATAGCATGTAAAGTTTGGAAGGTGTCATAAAGGGTACGGTTGAGATAGTCAAGTTTAGCCCTTTCATTGGCAATCGCTTTCCTTAAAAGGGCAAGGCTTGTTCTGAATAAAATCTTATAAGAACCATTAATGTCTGGTCTTGGTTTCAATTTAAATCCCTTGGATATTATTTTATTGTTACGACAACGCTTTAAAAAAGTTAAATTAGTAAATGTTTCACATTTTTAAAGTTTCTTCTCCGTATAGAAAGCAGTTGAAATTGAAAGAAGACCAAACTCCCTCAATAAACGAGATGACACTTCTAGAATGCCACAAATTTGGAAGAATGTCATTAAACAAGTTGATTCCAAATTTCAACCAACTCCAAATCTTCCAGAAATTTCAAACACTTATGCTGTAACTATTCCTGACGTCCCCACTTCTGCACCTTCTACATCATGTACTAGACCCACTACCCGAAGTCAAACACACCTGTCCAGATTAAATTTAAATTAGTTACCTTGTTTCATATTCTGTACTTGTTGAAAATAGTTACCTTATTTCAATTTATGTAATTGTCAAAATAAATTCTTGACAAAGGGAACAAAAGACGTTCCCGAAACGTTGAATTAATTTGTACGTTTATTTACATAAGTTTCAAAGAAAAAATCTCTTATTTAAACATTAATACTTGTGGAAATCTGAATAGAAACATATACATGTATATATATATATATATATATATATATATATATATATATATATATATATTATTGCATGTGTGTACGTGTGCGTGTGCGCGTGCGCTTGCGCTTGCGCTTGGCCTTGCGCTTGTGCTAGTGCGTGTGCGCATGCGCGTGCGCGTGTGTGGGTGTGTGGTTGCTTGTGTGCGTGTGTGTGTGTGCGTGTATTTTTTTCCCTTAATCTTAAGTAAGTTGGTGTGCGAACAGCACAGGAAATTACCTCTCGAGGGAAATTATTTTTTTTTTTTTGACAAACTTATCAAATATTTTACCTTCATTACTGAAATCATTGTCATTTGTTTTCAGAAATTCGTTATGCATAAAGGAAATTTATAGATGGATACATTAAATTCCCTTTTGACAGTAAGCAATCCCAGTCATTTGGTGGATTGGACAAAGATTTAGTGGAGACTTCCAAATTTATCATATCGATTTTGCTACATATCGTGCTATAATTATAAGTGCATTTTATTCTATTCTATCTTGAGAAGTGACACGTTTAAAATCGTCCAGTAAATTTAGTAAAATAATCCAAATTATATATGTGTGTGTGTGTATATATATATATATATATATATATATATATATATATATATATATATATATATATAATATATATATATATATATATATATATATATATAATATATATACAGGGTTATTCACGTTACACGACACGGAAGATTGTGGCTATATATCTTAGTTTTAAGAAAGTTTTATTTTTTGAGTGAATACATATCTATCAGAGGTACATTTTAAATTTATAGTCACAATATACAGGTTGTCCCAAAAACCCGATACATGTCAAAGTTGTTTTTTTTATGGGACACCCTGTATATTCTTACTTTTTCGATTTATACGGTCAAAATAAAAGTGAGTTTCATTAAGGTTTACCTCTACTAAACCTAAAGGCTTTTAAGATATATTGTATTTTGTGAAAATGTAGTAATAATTTCGACACGTTTGTAGTTAAATTTTTCATGAGCGCTTCTGTACTAAATTTGGGTACTGTTCAACTAATTGAATAAGTTTCATGTTGCATTTGTGAAAAATTGATTATCTTATACAAGGTGTTCAAAAATGTTGACCTTACATTGTCAATATTTAAATTGCAATAACATGGTTATTTCAAATGGAACCTCCTGTATTTTATATAAACGTCAGTTGTAGAATTTTATTCTCTATCAAACGATATTACACTTCCCTATAGCTAAATATTACAGTTCTCATGAAAAACTCACATTTAGTGAAATTACACTGATTTTAACTATTTTAACATCTATCAAGTCAACCATGAAATTTTTACAGGTAAAATTCTATTGCTAGCAGTTTTTGATTTAAAAATAATAAAACTTTTGATTATGATTTTTTTAAAAATTTATTAGAAAAATAAAGATAAATGAAAATATGATGAAAATGCAAAAAATAACAGTTTACTATTTATAATAAATGTTCAAAGTGACGACCGTCTGATTCCAAACAAATTTCTATTCGCTTTTCGAAACTTTTACCAACATTGAAAAACATTTCTGGTTGGATACTTTGGAAAGCTTCTCTGATACGGCCCTTTAAGTTATCTGGTGTAGTTGGGAGTGTATTATAAACAATCCCTTTCACATATCCCCATAGAAAGAAATCCGGTGAAGTAAGTTCTGGTGATCCTGGAGGCCAACACTGGGGGCCATTTCTTCCTATCCAACGATTTTGGAAATGAGTATTTAGAAAATCTCGTACATCACGATGATAATGTGCGGGAGCTCCATCCATTTGCAACTACATGTTCGCCCTCTTGTTTAAGGGGATATCTTCTAATAAAATTGGAAGTTCATTTGATAAAAATTCTAAAAATAATCTTCCATTTAAATGCTCATTAAAAAAATATGGACCAATTAAATATTCGCCCATTATTCCGTCCCAAACATTAACTGACCACCTGTGTTGATTATCAACTGTTCTAAATTGATGCGGATTGCAGTCTGAATAATAATGAAAGTTATGCCTGTTGACGTAGCCATTATTGTGAAATATATATTCATCGCTGAACAGAACTAGATTGGAAAAGTTTTCATTTTCTAAGATTTTATCCAGCACCCACATACAAAATGTAACTCGATTATCAAAATCATTTACCGAAAGTTCTTGGTGACGTTGGATTTTATAATCATGGTATTTATGTTTATTAAGAATTCTAGAAACGCTAGCTTGACTAACGTTAATATTCTGGGCTATTTGGTTTTGCCCTATATGGGGATTTTCTATTACGGTCGGCTTTTTATACTCAACACTTCCACATTGCCTGAATTGAACCAAAAGTTTTGCAAAAACATATTTGTTCGGATGATTCCTATTAGGAAATCTCTGAGCGTAAACTCGTGACGCCAATAAACAGTTTTGTAGACATTCTCCAAGCATAAAAATCATATAGATTCTTTCTTCTTTGCCGTAAACTTTCATTTTGGATCATGAATTATAATAGAACTCCCAAACTAACTCGACAGAATGAATCACAACATAAGAACTGACATAAATAAACTGACAGCAATAACATTTAACCTGTAAAAATTTGATCGTTGACTTGATAGATGTTAAAATAGTTAAAATCAGTGTACTTTCACTAAATGTGAGTTTTTCATGAGAACTGCAATATTTAGCTATAGAGAAGTGTAATATCGTTTGATAGAGAATAAAATTCTACAACTGGCGTTGATATAAAATACAGGAGGTTCCATTTGAAATAACCAAGTTATTGCAATTTAAATATTGACAATGTAAGGTCAACAGTTTTGAACACCTTGTATAAGATAATCAATTCTACACAAATTCAAAATGAAACTTATTCAATTAGTTGAACAGTGCCCAAATTTAGTACAGAAGCGCTCATGAAAAATTTAATTACAAACGTGTCGAAATTATTACTACATTTTCACAAAATACAAAATATCTTAAAAGCCTTTAGGTTTAGTAGAGGTAAACCTTAATGAAACTCACTTTTATTTTGACCATATAAATCTAAAAAGTAAGAATATACAGGGTGTCCCATTTTAAAAAAACAACTTTGACATGTATCGGGTTTTTGGGACAACCGGTATATTGTGACTATAATTTTAAAATGTACCTCTGATAGATATGTATTCACTCAAAAAATAAAACTTTCTTAAAACTAAGATATATAGCCACAATCTTCCGTGTCGTATAACGTGAATAACCCTGTACTATCCTCCTCCCGTAGATCTCAGGTATGAAAAGAAATTTTCTAGAATGTCCTGGTTCAATGTACTTGCTAAAATAGTATATTGAGTATCAAGAACAGTAAGGGACGTTTACCGGTCGACGGCCTTGTTTGGAGGCTGAGTGATGGCGAAGCCTCCAATTTGGCCGGAGACCGGTACAACCCTTAATGTTCGTGATGCCCATAATGTTTTTTGCACGGTTGTATTAAATTTACCACATTTGAAATTATTTAATTTCTACTAAATAAACGAAAAGTCATAAGTGACGTTTTAAATAGAAATGCCCAAATTTTTTATTCTTATCTAATAAATCGTTTCTGGCTAATTTGAGTAAGTGTGTAACGTCTGCATAAAAATATATTTGTACTTACTAAATTTTGGTGCGGTAGTATTTAATTGACCGTTCACTTTATCAACTTAAACCAAGAGGACCAAATCTGCAGAAAATTGAATAACGAACCCAAAAAAGTCACCAAAACATCTGAAAATCACAAAAAAGTTGGAGTAGAAAGCATACGGGAACAATGTGAAAACTAATACTTCCAGTCCATTCACAGACAATCCAACCAAACCAGAAAAATCCTCGTCAACAAAGAAATAATTTTTATTGGGGATAGTATTTTGAAATTCCTAAAGGTTTTTGAGTTATTTGCCAAAAACGATTTTCAAAATTCAACTTTGAGAGCTTGTCACTTTGTAGCCATACATTTTAGAGAAAAATTTTATCTGACTTTTCGTCTTTTATGTGTAGAATATACACTTGAAGTGGGGTACGCTTTTGGTGTATATATATATATATATATATATATATATATATATATATATATATATATATATATTTCTGGTTTGGTTGGATTGTCTATGAATGGACTGGAAGTATTAGTTTTCACATTGTTCTCGTATGCTTTCTATTCCAACTTTTGTGTCTGATTTTCAGGTGTTTTGGTGACTTTTTGGGTTCATTATTCAATTTTCTGCAGATTTGGTCCTCTTGGTTTAAGTTGATAAAGTCAACGGTTTACGAGTTATTTGCAATTTCATCAATCACGTCAATCTATATATATATATATATATATATATATATATATATATATAAATATGGTATCGGGATGCGGTCTAGTTAAAATGAAAATGACTCTTTATTTAATTCAAGCTTTCGAAATCATTTATTTCTTCATCAGGAATCTGTGTAAGATGAACATAAGTGAGTATTAAACTGTTAACATCATAAAGACTACTTACTAAATGCGAGAATTATAAATTAACTAACATTATTGTACAGAACAGTTGATTACAATTTAAAACACTACTTAAAAAGAAGACAGTTATTGAAGTCTTTCAAAATTATAAAAATTGACATGTATACCTACTGCGTTATAAACTAAAATTCTTAGAAGATATGATTTATGAAAATTGTTGTACTGAATCAATTCAAATTAGTACTCAGAATATATGAATAGATGTTGCTGAGATTATCTAGATCAGTTTTGTAATTTAAAGTATCTTGAGTACTGAAAATGTGAGTCATTTCAAGGAAAAGTCTGCTTCTATAATTAATTTCTGCGTCTAAAATTTTTACGTTAGGAAAATTTGGAATGTGATTGGTGTTTTACTATGTTTTGCTAAAGCACAAGAATTTTTTCCTATTTTACAGTCACTTCTATGCTGAGTAAGTCTTGTTTTAAGCCATTGTGATGTTTGTCCAATATATACTTTATTGCATTCGTTACAAGGAATGGAATATACAACATTAGATTTACTAAGAATTGGAGTTCTGTCTTTTAATTTTATAATGTTAGTTAATTTATAATTCTCGCATTTAGTAAGTAGTCTTTATGATGTTAACAGTTTAATTCTCACTTATGTTCATCTTACACAGATTCCTGATGAAGAAATAAATGATTTCGAAAGCTTGAATTAAATAAAGAGTCATTTTCATTTTTAACTAGACCGCATCCCGATACCATATTTTTATAATAACTACGGTCGTTACTTCCCTAAACTTCATATATATATATATATATATATATATATATATAAGGTGTACCAAAAGTATAGGAACACAGCTTAACTACAGCATCCTTACGTCAAATGGGATCGATTAAACCAAACATGCTTTAGTACAAATATGCTTCCTGGAGAAGTTACAGCTCTTTAAAGTGATAAAAAACATTGGGCATATCTCAGGCATGACATGATGTATCAAGCTGCAAATTGGAACACAACACATCCACTGAATATTCTCAGTTTATGGGCCATACTGCATATTGTAGAGGGCGTTATCGACAGATTTTATTTCGTATGTTTCTGTCCTATTTTTTTATGATCAACACATCAACAAGTTTATGATGGAGAAATTAATTTTACATAAAAAAGGTGTACTTGTTTCATATCTACAAAATGTATCGTTTTCAGGAAAAACGCACCTGAACATTTTAATTCACTAGTTTAAAGCTTTTCACGAAATACGATTGTATCAAGTTACCAATTATCACACTAATATTATTAATGCATTTGTTACATTATTTGCGGTTATTTTATATTAAACCATTATATTTTTGTTCTACTGGGTTATTAACGAGTTTATCGTTATTCTTAAAGTTTGCCAAGAGCAATTTAATCGAGGAGCTGCACCAAGAAGGTATAATTAATTGTATCCAAATCGTCGCCATCCCAACAGAAAATTATTTCAAACTTTATTCCAACAACTAGAAGAACATAAGAGCTTTAAAGCGAGATACCAAGCTGGAAGTCCAACTTCTCTACCCGTTGGGAAGGAAGAAAGTATTTTACGTTGAGTTGAAGAAAATCCTGAAATCAGTATTCGGCAGTTAACTACAGCTGTACCCCAGGCGTCCATACATAGAGTTCTTCGTGCCCAACTTCTGCATCCGTGTCACCATTTAAATGTACAGGAGTTGTTGACGACTGATTTCCCATTAAGATTGAATTTTTGTCAGTAGTTACGTAATAAACAAAATAATGACCACATTTTTTAATCGTGTGCTCTTTACTGATGAAGCAAACTTTAACCGGCGAGGCATAATTAATAACCGCAATTCTCATACATGGAGTGAAGTCAATCCCCGTATAGCTAGAACGAAGCATTTTCAGCACGAATTTTCGATTAACGTATGGTATGGAATTGTCGGGGTTTCTATAACAGGACCCTGTGAACTTCCTACTGGGTTGGATGCAGAATCATATTTCAACTTTTTGTAAAATACTTTGCCCACCTTACTAGAAGATGTTCCGCTTAACATTAGAAACAATATGTTGTTTCTGCACGATGGTGCTCCTGCTCATTATGCTCGAAATGTGCCAAATTATTTAAGTAACCACTTTCGACAGCGATGGATTGGACGTGTAGGTGATCATCTCTGACCAACGCGAAGTCCAGATCTCAATTCGTTAGACTTTTTCTTATGGGGTCATATGAAATCCATTGTTTATAAACAATGAAACAGCAATAGAATGGAATTGTCAAGAAAAATTCGAGAAGCTGGGAATGAAATTACAAATAATGCTCAGTCATTCTTCCGTGTTAGTTAAAATTTAGCTAAACGTTGTCAAAAGTGAATTGAAGCCAATGGCGTCCATTTTGAGAATCTTTTGTATATAACCCATAAAATCTAATACCTACTTAATTCAATTTAATTTTTATTAGAAAGTGCATTAATTTTAGTGTGACAAGTGGTAACTTGATACAATCGTGTTTCGTGAAAATTTTTAAATTGGTGCATTAAAACGTTTGGGTGCGTTTTTTCTTAAAACGGTACATTTTGTGGATATGAAACAAGTACACCTTTTTATGTAAAATTAATTTCTCCATCATAAACTTGACTTTAAAGTGTTGATCATAAAAAAAATGACAGAAACATACGAAAAAAAATCTGTCGACATAGCCCTCTACAATATGCAATATGGCTCATAAACTGAGAATATTCAGCTTCCTCCGAAGTGGATATGTTTCAATTTTCAGCCATTTTTGAAATATACCCAGTGTTATGTATTTTTTATCACTTAAAAAAGCTGTAACTTCTTCAGGAAGCACATTTGTACTAAGGTTTGGTTTAAACGATCCCATTTGACCTAGGTATATGTATTTGACTTGTATGTATATACAGGGTGACATAGAAACAGTGCCATGTATAGTGCCACGCAATAGAGGATATTAAAATAATAAAAAAGTTCCTATGAACTTAGGTCCGCAACGCCTTCGTTTAAAAGATATAGGGTGTTGAAGTTTAATTATTTTTTTGTTTTTTTTTAATATCTTTTTACAATGATGTAATAAGCGGACGAAATATTGTATACAAGGGCTTTTTATCACGCAGAATTCAAATATGACCTTAGTTCTTTTATTACTGACACATGGCGCAACATACAGGTTTCCATGTTGCTTGAATCGGTCCTAACTTTTTTGCCTTACACTGTATGTCATTTTCGACTGGAAAAATTTGTTTTCCCGTCTTTTCTGCATCAGAAAGGTATATCTTATTGAAGTCGCTAGGACCAACGGTTTACGAGAAAAATGCATCCGATGCATGCAAATTATCCAAAAGCGCCAAAGTAACTTATTTGCAAAAACAATGACATAACACTTCAACACTTAAATTTTAATAGCAACAATGAAGGGCAGCTATAAACAGTTTGCTTCTGTTTTGTGTTATCATTGATATCTTATTACCATTATTGCTGTTATATCCTGTTGGATTATAAATTACGTTGCAAATTTCTGAACATTTGTAAAACTATTCTTCATTATTATTCCTATAATTGTAAATTATCTGACGTTTCTAAATAGCATAGGTAACTATATACATTAGAACTTTTATTTAAAGAACACCAAGTGGTGCATATCATGATTATTTGGCGTCCTCTGAAAAAACGCGAAAACTTATACATAGAACACCTTAATACCATTTGATAGGTAATTAAAAAGTACATTTCCTGATAAGGTAAAAAATATGGCGTTCTATTCAAATTAATCAAGTTATAACCACTTCAAAGTTTTTATTTAATTAGTTTTAATTTTTGGACACTCTTTATAAGGTGCCAAGGTTATTATAATTGGGATATAAAATATGATCTATTGTTGTACTTCACTGTAAATTTCGCTTACATAACTTTAATACTTCTTAAGTATTGAAAACGTGAAAATTAGGTTAGATTATAATAAAATTCAAATTACCTATTTAGAAAACCTTAAGGTTTAGGTATTATAACCACACTTATTTTTATCACCTTGTATAATATGAAAATAATTTTAAAAAGTAACCATAATATACCCCCATATATCCCAAAAGTGAAACTTTTTAAAAGTCGCGTATTTTGATCACAATATTCTGTCCTGTACAGTGCATCCCATTTTGGTTGAGACAGCCAAGTACCTCGATTGTTGTTGAAAATAGAACCTTGCGGTTTTCGCGGTCCTGTGCCACTTTTTTGTGAAACTCAAGATGCCCTGAACGGATTTTTCCTAACTTCTTTCATTCATAAGTTACAGGGCGTTTTTAAAAATTCACACTTTCTGGACCCCCTCCATATCTACGAAGTTTCTCAGCGATAATGTCAAATTGAAAACTTATCCCATAGCGAATTTTATGTAGAATTCAGTGGCGCACTCAATTTTTTTATCGGGGTATGGTTATAGAGATACGACTCAAACTTATGATTTTTTCAATGGAACACCCTGTATTTTATCACCTCATCAAATTCCTTATTTTTTTTTCTTCAGAATGATATATAATATATAGACATAAATTCTTCAAAAATGCTCCAAAATCACTAAAACATTGATTTTTAATAGTAGGCTATGAATTTTTCGTACAAAAAAAGTTCAAATTGAAGAAATACTACTTGTAATTTTTCCATGAAAGGAACAAGAACAATACTAACACTAATTCACTAACAAAACACAAAACGTAGGTAATTAATAGCAACAAATAAATAGTAATAAAAAGTTCATAATGTAGAATAAGCAACTAATTAAATATTTACTCATACTATTTCATTTCGAAATTATTCGGTAACTTACTCATTGAATTGTTTAAATTGATGCCCATTTTCCCTAACACATAATTGATGCAATTTCTTAATACGTCTTAATGCATTTAAAATTATGAAAGGCCGATTTTGTAAATTCTGGAAAACTGCCTCTGTTGTTGCACGAAGTTCTTCAATATTATTGTGCCTCTTACCGTATATTTTATTTTTCAAAAAACCCCACAAAAAAAAGTCTAACACTGACAAATCAAGTGATCTTGCAGGCCACCTAATGGGTCCATTTGTTCCAATCCAATGGTCCTGGAAAGTTTCTTCTAAAAACGGCACAATCAAGCTCGAATTGTGGGCAGGCGCACCGTCTTGTTGGAAGTAAATGGCATTAAGATAGGCGAGGGGAACATTCTCCAGGAATTCTGGTATTACTTCTTCTAAAATTGCCAAGTACCTATTCGCGTTGAGAGCCCCTTCAAAATTCGGTATTTTATTGATATCCCCAATAAGAAACAGGCTACATTAAAACCAAATCGACCCTGTTGTTGCTCAAAAATTAGGTGTTGGTTTTCATCATACCAGTGTCTTGTATTTTGCCTGTTAAATAAACCGGCACTGCTTATATGGGCTTCGTCTGACCATATGACTTTACTCGCAAAATTATTGTCCCTTCGAGTTCGGTTCAAAAACCAATTACAGAAATTCACACGCCTCGGTGCATCACCAGGATATAAATGCTGGACAATATTCACTTTGTAGGGTTTCAATTTGTGTTTTTTTTAAATCCTTTGCACCCGTGATCGGGGAACGCTAGTGTCATTTTCTAACTTCGTACAAGCAGTCTGACGCTGGCTAGGACATTTATTTCATCCACTTCATTATTTTCCCTGTTATACGTCTTGGGTCGGGGTTTAGAATACGCACCATAATTTAGTAGATTACTCTTTAGTCGAAATATCGTTGCTCGACTAGGTTGACGCCTCTCTGGATATCTAACGTTTTAAAAACAATATGTCATATAATGTCTTATTGTAAATTACTAGTTTACCTGTTTAAATATAATTCTAATGCTTCGTCAACATTTTCACGGCATTGATTGAAACATTGTATGATATCATACTTTTCTTTGTTCTGAAAAAATCTTTCAGCCATTATAAAATTTCACAAATTAACAAAATCGACAAACACAAACACAATAAAACGCATCAAAATTTATCATCATGACAGCAGACGTGTTGATTTCTCCACAGACACTTGATAAAACAATGCTCCAAAAGTCAACAACAGTGTTTGTAGCATCCATGACTTACTATAAAAAAATCACAAGTAATAATCCCTATAGTAAAACTTTGAAATCCATGGCACTCTATTAAAATTCAATGTTTTAGTAATTTTGGAGCATTTTTTAAAACTTCATGTTTATATATTATATATCATTTCGAAGGAAAAAAAATAAGTAATTTATGAGAGGGTGTTGCATTAAAAAAATCATAAGTTTGAGTCTTATCTCCATAACGATACACCGAAAAAAAAATTGAGTGCGCCCCTGGATTCTACGTAAAATTCTTTATGGGACAAGCAATTTGACATTATCGCTGAGAAACTTCTTAGATATGGAGGGGATCCAAAAAGTGTGGATTTTTAAAAACACCCAGTAATTTATAAACGAAAGAAGTTAGGCAAAATCCGTTCAGGCCATCTTGAGTTTCACAAAAAAGTGTAACAGGACCGCGTAAACCGCAAGGTTCTATCTTCAACAACAACCGAGATATCTGGCTGTCTCAACCAAAATGGGATGCACTGTACATCGTATACACGGTGTCCAGAAAATAGTGGAAAAACCACACGTGGCGCTCTTCCTTGGACTATTTTGAGTAAAAAATTCTATTTCTTTTGGCAATTACGTTTAACATTTGAAGACTTTTGCAAAGTATTATTTCATTACATTCTTATTGCACTCCAGCAATTAACTTTTTAAACGTTTAGAAAAGTGCATTTTTTGTAAATTAGGACAACACTGCAAATTTCAACAGCTTTGACAATTATGATATGTAATCTAATTGTCAGATTTTCAGTGTCATCAGTACCGTTCTCATTCTGATTATCGTTTGTGTGTTCTTGTTTTTCGTTTCTCTGTTAGACAAGCGTTTCGTTAAAGTGAACAATGGAATTCAGTATAACTGAGTATAATGACGACGTGATTAATAGAATATTGGCTGCGGTGCAATTGATCACATCTGAAATGTTGCGAGCGGTTCAAACTGTTATCCCACGTAGACTATGTTTACAAGCAAATGGCCGTCAATTTGAACAAATGTTGTAAGCCTCAGCAAATAATCCCTACATCTGTAATCACAAGTTTTTCACACTCTGACCTCCTCACCTTACAAGTTCAATTTCATACAATAATGACTGGGTGCTTTGCAAATAATAATATGAATTACTCTTAAGTACAACTCTGTATTTTAATAATAAATATTGTCAATCTGACATACCAGTTTGTTTCCGTTTTACTTATAGCGTTTTCGATTTATACATTTCGTGCTTCACCAACGCACACTGTAGTGGTGCAGCGTGTTCGATTTAAAATTGTAGTGGCACTGGTTCAGTTTTATGTGTTCGGTTTACCAAAAAAAGTTCCTCTAACATTGAAAACGGGCAAACTTTTTCGAACCATCTCAGGAGTACGTGCTACGTTTAATGCAATATGGCGGATACAGTCGAGTATTTGTCAAAACCTCAATTACTTGTATTAAATCATTTTTTATCAACTTCATCGGACGATGATGACATATTTAAAAGTATTAAACAAAAAAAATTCCAAGAATAAAAAATTTTATTTCTACAATACAATTAAATTATTATACGTTTTTGTTAAGAACGAATAAGTTCAAAGGTAAATATGTAATTAAAAATTATTACTAATTTTATTAAATACATAAATAAAAATTCACCTCGAGTAGGATTTGAACCTACGACCTGCACTTTGCTAGAGTACCGCGCTAACCTACTCAAGGTGAATTTTTACTTATGTATTTAATAAAATTAATAATAATTTTTAACTACATGTTTACCTTTGAACTTATTCGTTCATAACAAAAACTTATAATAATTTAATATTAGTCAAGTTGCTTTGGTATGTGTGAATGCTTGCGATATTGCAGACTCACATTCCATTAATATAAGTACCTAACTTGATTGCAATCTCATTATATTTAGAATTTACTTCAGTTCTACATACATAAAGACAAAACTTACATCAATTAGGGCTTGAATCTCGATTGCGCAGTGGGTTAGCGGGGCATTCTAGCAAAGTACAGGTCGTAGGTTCAAATCCTACTCGAGGTGCATTTTTATTTATGTATTTAATAAAATTAATAATAATTTTTAAGTACAATACAATTGTTTAATGACGTTGAAGTAAAGTATTAATCTATATCACATACAATACCTACATTTTTTATGAAAACTGTAGTTTAAAGAACATTTCCGCATCAGTAAGGAAGTTTCAAATATATTAATTGAGGGCTACTTTCATTCAAAAGAGTATAGAAAGAAAAGTACTTGGCCGAGAGGGAAAGCAATTACAAGCGCAGATAGGCAATTTTTTTTATTTTTATGGTAAATTTTGCCAATTTTATAGTAATAAATAACAAATACCTTCTTGTTTTCATTAAAGGTATGCAACAAATAAGTGTTCCCTACGTGATGTGACCCAACGATTGGATGTGCCTATTAGTAGCGCACATATGGTGATCGACGAAGTAATCAACTATATATTGGAAATCGCACCTCAATATGTAAAATTTCCACGGACAGCAGAGCAAAAGGCTAGGCAGCGAGAGATTTTGAAGTAAATTTTATGAAAATAAACTGAAATGAGGTAAATGATTGTTTATTTTATGATAAGTGTCTGGATTTACAGGGGTCATAGGGTGCATCGATGGTACATCAAGAAATGTAGTGACCCCTGCTCACAAAATAAAATCCACCTATGTGAAACGCCACGATATTCCATCAATAACCCTGCAAGGCATATGTGATCTCAATAGAGTCTTTATTGATGTATTTACAGGAATTCCGGGTAAAATACATGATTCCAGAGTGAGCGCGATCCCACTTATGTGGCAGTATTAAGTATCAAGTCTAGCGCGAAAATACTTTGCTTACGACGGTTCTTGTACGTGTGGAAAATAAATATACCGGTGCTTGTAAATAAATATAGTGTAAACAGTTCATTAGTTAAGGTTAATGCTAATAAATAAACGTTTTTAAATAAATAGTCGTTATAATGTAGTGTGTATCTAGGAAGGTAGAAAATCAGAAAATGCCAAATAGAGTACATTTAATTGAGAGTTGGAAAGTGCATATCCATTTATTAAAAAGAAAACCTCAGATAGTGATGTATTGTGCTTAAAATGTTGTACACAGTTTTCACTTGCACATGGTGAAAAGGAGGATATTCTTCAACACATAGCGACACTTGCGCATAAAACGGCAGATATTGCTGCTTCTAGTAGTAGCAAAGTGTCTTTTTTTCGTAAGGACACATTTGGAAATAAAGAACAAAGGATAGCTGCGATTGAATGTACTTGGTCACACCACAAAGTGATCCACAATCACTCCTTTCGTTCTACGGATTGCACTAGTAACTAATAAATAGTTGCATGTGCTAGAACCAAATCTAAAAGTGCTGCGTGCAATATTTTACAAAAAGAATCATTAAGCTCCACACAAAGTGATCTTGGAGCGGTAAAAATTTGTAACAATCTATACGATTGTTCTAAGCATGGTAGCGTAAGAATTAGTACTATACTCTTAGTATATTTTGGAAAAGACAAGGGCATTCAAGTAAAACTTTTGGAAGATCAAGATCTTCCAAGTGACACTTCAGACTTTATATCCGAATATATTACTAAAACGGTTGACAAATACGAATTAACAACAAAAGTAATGGCAATATGCGCTTACAACACACATTGAAATTTTGGAGGAAGAGCAAGACATGGCCAAAATAACCTCTTTCATAAAGTTCAGCTCTTACTTAAAAGGCCTTTAGTTGGGATGAACTGTCCTGCTCATATCCTTCATATCTGTATACCAACATCAGCAAACTGCTTAGCTATTGACATCGAAACCATTATTGTGAAAATCTATGGCCATTTCTACATTTTTACTGTTCGACTTGAATAATTAAAATAATTTAGTGAGTTTGTTAATGTTGAATACCTAAAGCTGTAGGGCAACAGTAAAATTAGATGACTAGCATTGTTACCTTCGATAGAAATAATCTTAAAAAAGTTCAAACCGTTGTCTTAAGAAAAATGTTCCACATTAACCCTTAACAGTTTTGAAAACAATTTTTTTAAGTTTTACTTTGATTTCTTCACTCTCAGGCTTCTACATTTCATAAATGTGTGCTGCAAGTGGAATCTGAAAAATCTTCAGAGGTAGAAGTATACATAGTTCCATCGAATTTAAAGCAACAATTAATAGAACGGAAAAATAAAGTCTTTCTGCCTAATTAATTTAACACTATGCTAGTAGCTTGTGGTACTGATGTACCTATTTTATTTTATAGAATAGGAACAGAAGGCGGGTTAAATTGAAACCATCTATTAACTTTGGGTGGGTGCAGTATATTTTGATAGTAGAAATAAGGTGTGCTTGGAGTTAGGTTGTTCGAAAAAATAACAGAGGGTTGTTGATTGAGATTTTCTTTAGAAACAAAATGAATGTTTTTTTGGTCTTATGAAATAGAATAAAAAGGTAACGTTATATTTTCACTACTTGTATTTTCTCTCAGTAATCGGTTTTAATATTAGGATCTCAACAAAAGGGTATCTTAATTATAAGAGTAATATAATTTGATTTAAAGATAGAAGGTTATTTTATAAATTGAACTAGATAATAATTGAAATGAGTATATGATGCAATACCATGGTAAGAGTGATCATTTCATCTAATATAAATTAATATCAATGATAATTTTAAACTTAATATTACATCACAAATTTTGTTATGTAATGCAGAGAGGTCTCTTGATTTCATTTTTAATATATTTTATTTTGACATTTCCCACCTATAATTTAGCATATTTTAAGATGGATGTTCCCTTGTAAATGTAGTGGAAGAGTAAAATCGGCTCTCGGGTAAAACTGACATAATGCTGGCCTATGGGAGATAACCGCGGCAATGCTAAAGCATGTTCACATTGGAATACCGTGTATATACCTGTTATGAAATATGCTACCTTTTCTTTCGTTAATTGTAAAAGCAGACCCTTAACATGTTGGGATGTTTTACTCATACTACAGTTACCTAACTGTATAACCTGGTGATCACCATTTGTGAAATATAGGCAGGTATTAAATTACTACTACATTGATTTATTAAGGTTAGAGTAGGGTGATAGCAATTTTATCTTGTAATAACTGCAGAGTTATTGATCTAGGTATTTATGATTAATACTGATACTTTATTTATATTGTTATTCTTGTTGTAGTACAAGGCGATGAGGTTTTTCTTTGCAGTTCTTTTCCACAAATCGCTATAAACTCAACGTAAGTGGTCCTACCTGGTTTTCATAACGCTCATTTGGCTTAAATAAGATCGCGCATTAACTTTGTCCTTGCATTCGAGTTGTGCAGTCATTAGACTACTTACGAACGTCCCTGTGTATATTTTAGACATCCAATTTTAGTTGTATGCGCAACGTCAATTGAGCACGCTTATGCATTTCCGTTTATTATGCCTTGCGCACAGGCGCTCACACACACGCGCACGCGCACACGCACACACGCACACACGCACATACGCACACACGCACACACGCACACACACACGCACACACGCACACACGCACACACGCACACACGCACACACGCACACACGCACACACGCACACGTACACACGCACACGCACATTCACGCACACATGCACACGCGCACACCCTCACACACACGTACACACTCGTACACGCACACACGCAAAACACGTACACACGCACACAAGCACACACACGCACACACGCACACACCCACACCCACACACCACACACACACACACACACACACACACATACACACACATATACACGCACTCACGCACGCACTTGCGCACACACATACGCACACACGAACGCACACGCACACGCGCACACATGAACACACACACACGCACCCATGCACACACGCACACACGCACACACGCACACGCGCGCACACGCACACACGCACACAGGCACACGCGTACACACGCACACAGCAGGTGGACATCCGAACATGCACACGTACAAGCACACTCACACACGCACACCCGCAAACACGCATACACGCACACACGCACACACGCACACACGTACACGCACACACGCACACACACACACGCACACACGCAAACACGCACACACACTGTAACGTGCGAATTCTTGTCTATCGTTACCTTAATTTAAGTTTCGAAATTTCCATTATTATTGCTAAATATATTTACATTACATTTGTATCTTTAAGCATTTCTTTTTTCGTTCATTAATTAAATTTTTTATATCTCAATATTTTCTCTTCAGTGTACAAAATTACGAATGTCCTTGTGTATATTTTAGACATCCAATTTTAGTCTTATGCGCAACGTGAATTGAGCACGCTTATGCATTTCCGTTTATTATGCCTTGCGCACACACGCACACACGCACACACGCACACACGCACACACGCGCACACGCACACACGCACATACGCACACACACACACACACACACACACACACACACAGCAGGTACACATGCGAACATGCACACGTACAAGCACATTCACTCACGCACACCCGCAAACACGCATACACGCACACACGCATACGCACATTCTTGTCTGTCGTTACCTTAATTTAAGTTTCGAAATTTCCATTATTATTCCTAAATATATTTGCATTACATTAGTATCTTTAAGCATTTCTTTTTTCGTTCATTAATTAAATTTTTTATATCTCAATATTTTCTCTTCAGTGTACATAATTACGAATGTCCCTGTGTATATTTTACACATCCAACTTTACCTCTATGCGCAACGTGAATTGAGCACGCTTATGCATTTCTGTTTATTATGCCTTGCAGTTCAGACGTTATCTTTTTTAAGTTTTGCTTCCCTTTTATAAGGGAATAGGAATAGGGTATAAAGTAGAAATAAGAGTAGGAACTAGGAAACCACCTATCTTAAGAAAAAGATTTTATTTTGGTAAAGTTACGTATCGTTGAACGATGAGCGTATGACCTCACGAACAGTACTTTGTTAAAATGGCGAGATAATGCACTGTCATCTTTATGAACATAAATGGAGATACCTTTGTTTTGCATAAATCACATATGCTGTTATACATATTCTGTGTTCGTCGTTATATCAACAGCTTTCGTCGTTCGAATCTGCGTTAGTTGTTTATACCTTTCCATTATTGTAGGGTCAACATTTTGTGCCAATTATCTAATGTTACCATATGCTATCGTTTGTCTATTTTTATGTTGAAGATAGATGAAAGTTATAGTGCCTTCCCATACATTTATGTTTCATTTATTTGTACGTTAATTACAAATGGAAATTATCTTTACATTATCCAATATTTGTCTTGGAATTGGAAATGAAAGTTCTCAAGCTACAGTTCGTTTAAGACAAGATTAAAATATATATTTTGTACAAGTAAGGACTTATCCTTTTAGTGCAGTTTAACTAAATATCCAATTAGTTAGTGTTATTTTGATACGGTTAAAAAAATAAACAGCTGAACCCTGCTCCTGAGATAAATACATTTGAGTTCCTAACCAATCACAACTGTAATTTGTTGACATAGGTCAATAAACTTTTCATTATTGAATACATGTTGAATAGATTGCATTTTGAATTTTAAGTAAACATAGATTGTAAGCTTATGTACAGTGTTTAATTTAGTAATTTTAAGATCGTAAGGCTGTACGAGAAGTATCGATTTAGTTACTTTATGTTGATATATTAATCAGACATTTTGCTTTATTAAATATGCATATAAATACAGTTGTTTAGTGCTTATTCAGATTACCTATGTTTTGTGATACAACCTTTCTCAATTTTTGTTGTATTTTAATTATTAAACCTAGAAATTGAGTGGTGCCCAATAAAACAAATTCTAATACTGATTAGATCTATGGAAAAATCTCTGCTTCCCTTACACCTGATGAATGAGTTCTCAATTTCGGTAAGTTTTATAAATTTGTGCCTCACTGAGCTAGACCGTGGTGCAATTTACCTTTGTAACATAACAACTACAACAACAAATTTTTTATTTGTTATAAGACACACACAACAGATGCACATGCGAACATGCATACGGACAAGCACACACACACACGTTGGGAGTTTGTTCACAGAACTAGAACCGGCTACACGTATTACGTAAAATGATCCCTTTGACTGCATCACGATTAGACCGCATCTATTGTTCGTGTAACCTAACTAGTTTTGACTAGTTTTAACGCGATAATACGACTTTTCCAAAGTAAAATTTTTATTTTTCTAATTAAATTGCCAAATTAGTCGTTGGTGAAATCCCACACCCAGATTTTTCGCGTTTACCACATATGTCGACTATAAAATTTGATGTCTTGCCTTTATGATGTCTTATATAGTTTGCCGTGAAATCTAAAACCAAATACATACTTAATGTGTACGCGAAAAGGTGATTTAAGTTCTTACATACTTGTAATATACCCGACCCAATTCCCCGTTGCACTATTTTTAAGGAGATTATAGTACCTTACAATTTGCAAATTTGTACTCTTTGTGATGACTTGGCATTTTCAAACAGATTATTATTAACTCAATATGAGACTTGGATCATCATATGCCTTACTTAAGTAGGCAACACAGCACGATTACTTTTGACAGGACAGCGTCAAATTGACTTATTGTCATTTTGACAAGTGGGGATACCCCTACAAAAAAAAAATTATAGCCTACTCTCAAAATAAGATGTAGCATAGTATAATTATTAAAATTAACCTGGGCATACCGCGAGGTAAATATATCAAAATTGCTTTTAATACAAAAAAGTTTACTACAGATATTAATTAAAGATTAAATCTTTATAATTACTCAATAGATAATAATTTGACACTCTGCAATTCGTTAATGTTCGTACAACAGTCATTCTATCTGCCCGTTCAAAATTTGCTTTCACTATTTCATAATAACGCCCATCACTAAAATGAAAACATTTTTTAATACCTGATGTTTCATACTAAACGCTCTTCTCTCACCTTATCACAAGGGACTTTAAATTTAAACATTTAACTCTTAATGTATCGATAGCTTTTTGACTTTTATCGGAAAAACGCAAGTTTTCAGGATCCCATCGTAACTCCAATCTTTCCAAATTTGGACAATTAGTCGCTATCCCATCCATTAATTGATCAATTAAAACATTACCACCTAAACGTTCTTGAGTACCCATCACAAGTATTCTGTAAATAGATATGAGTATTTCAAGCTTTTTAGGAAATCAAGATTGCATACTTTGCGTTATTAAGAATAGGCAGTACACTTTGCCATAGTGAATCTGTAATATTTGTCATTCCTGATAAACATAGTCCATTTAATTGATGTCCATGTTTTGATAAAAATTTATATAATCCATCATCAGTTAAATTATCGGAGGAGTCTAAATCAAATGCGACCTTAAAACGAACATTAATCAATATTCGAATATATTTGAATTTGATCTACTTACTAGATTACGAACGTTTCCAACCTCCATCCAAGCTTTCAAAACTGAGTCATTGAAACCATTAAGCTGCCCAGCGCTTAAAAATCTCAAGCCAGGCAGTCTAGTTAGCATATCCGTTAAAGCTTCCGTTGATAAATCTGTAGCAGTTATATCCAACTCTTGAAGAGTGCATTTCTCCCATTCAACCTGCATTAAATACTCACTTTGTAAACCTGCAACGAAAATATGACAGATAAACTTATAAACCGAACAATTTTCTTACTAGTTCCACTTAGTAGTAGACATCGTAGTCTTCTGTTGCGATGAAATAAAATTTTTAGTGTTGATCCGGTTACTTTAGAGCAAAAGTTTACTGCTAAGCATTCGAGCTAAAAAACTAACTTAAAATCATAAATATACAAGTAAAATTAATTACCTGAATACAATTAGAACTGAATGCATCAATATGGCTGTCGTCAATAAAATTAATGCCATATAGATTAATGACTTTTAGATTAGGAGTTGCGGATTTTAGTTTATGTACGTTAATCACCTCATAAACTTCTTCCTCCTCCTCCTCAACTTTCTCGTACGTCCCGACCAAATGTAAAATTTCAATTCCATTAATAAAGTTATAGATTTTCCTCATAAAACCTTCCATAAAGATTACTTCAGAAAGACAGATACATAGATATTTTAATTTTGTTGGAAATCCTTGCAATTCGCTAAAATCGTGCAGTTGCATAGCTGTTGAGAAATCGAGCAGCATATGTGTTAAATTTGGACATTTATTGGCAAGTTCGTGTAGAACAGTGTGTGTAATTAGTTCAATTGGTAATTCTATATATCTCAAAGATGGACCGAAACGGATACTGATAAGTGCTAAAAGAAATTCTAGTGATCCTACATGTAATCCCGATACTTCTGGACGTAAAGATACGTGCCTCCATAGTTTTGTGTCGTAAGCAATTATTCTCCATTTTTTACAAACTCTTGCCACTCGACATATTTCTCTATGACTTAAATAGGTGAAGATGTTTAGTAGTACTTTATCAGGTAGTTTCTCAATAGTCTGAAATATGGAAAATTAAATTAGTTACATTCTTATTTTTGCCTCGTTCAAGTTGTTTGCATTTGTTATTTTGACTAAAAATAATTTACTATTTTTAAAATATATTGTTTATGTAATTTACTTTAATTATGTTTGGCTTTAAAGTATGTTATAATTTCTATAAGTAAAACAAACATACCGTAGAAGCAAAAGGACTTTTAAATGTACCATCTGCCATGTAAACTTGTGACCTTTCCAAAGCTAATTGATTCATAACATCATCCATTTTTATATATATTTTTTTATACACTAATATTAACCAATATTGTAAATTAAATTGATTATAATTGCGAATTAAAATTTTTATTTTATATAACAGTTCTCCGTAGAAAAGCGGAGAAAATAGAACACATGTGTTTCCCAAATATCTCAAAATAACCAAGATATGACGTAGTATATGAGTAAAAATTGATGCTGCGTTTTGCGTTATCTTTTGCTAATGACGTTACATAAATCAGCAACCTTTACGAAATTTAAAGACCAGATGTTGTAATAAAGACAAAATTCTGTAAATAATTTGAATTTCAAAAGTTATTTTTAAATTGCAGGTCATACTCTATACCTTTGCTCCTACCTCGTTTACTTACCTATACTTTTTAATTGAATTAAGTTACCAAAAATGGTTTAAAACAGTTGTTTTTATTTTTACATTTTTATTAAACATTGGCATAATATTTTGGTATTGCTAAATATAGATTCGTACATTTCTTTGTTCGTAATACGTAAATATAAAATGAAGTAAATGTACTTTTGATGTATTTAAATGATGCCAAAATAACAGTAAACTTGTAAGTAAAGTTGTATACTCAATTTTTTCTAAAGATCCAACTGTATGGAAGATGTTAGAGTGTGGTTAGGTCAATACTTCAAACTTCCCCCGAAGATAACCGATTCTACCCGAACATTGACGAGCGCGCCAGCGCACAAGACCCAAGGCTCTTTAAAGTGTAACTGTCATCGAGTGAGCATTATTATAGTGTATTCTCCTGTTTATGTGCCAACATCAGCGGACATTAGAGATTTTACTGACTTGTTAATAAACTATTACAAGATAACCGTTCAAGATGATGATGGAAACGATGACGTGGATGAGCTGAATGTATCTCACATACAAGGTGATGATGATGATTCACAGAAGAGTAGGAAGAGCGATGAGGTAGAGGAGAAAGACGAATCTCAAAATCATGATGACGATAGCGACGAATCACGGTTCAAGAAGAAGAAGACCGATAAAGGATGTGATTAAATAAAAATGATGTATTGTTGTTTATAATAATAATAATAATATATTTTCAAACGCTAAGCTTTCCTTCAATTTGTTAATAAACTTGTTTTCCTAACGGTGTTTGAACCTACACTAACAATGCTGCAGTTAATGCGAAAGTGAGGTTAGATGGGTAGCTACAATAAGTGTGAGATTGGCTTTCTTTTGCACTCTATGCGTTCAATCATACTGCTATTTTTTGAATAGTGAGCTGATTTTGTATGATCACGTTAAATCAGTTTGGTATTTAATTTAATTGATTTGAGTAATTAATTTGTATGTTTGAGAAAGAGACGAGGGAGAGACGAACACGATCAACCCCTATTACAGAAAACATTCATTAGCCTTTACACCACTATATAACCCTGATTAGTCCTAGAAATATAACGCTTGATGGTGCCACCTTTATTACAGAAAGTATTCATTAAGCCATACACAACCAGATGACGATACAAATTCAAATTTCCCAACAAGCGCCACTATAAGAGGGCGCAGGCTATATCACAGGTTCCTATGTTTTGTCTTATAACCTAGCAATAGGTCCCTTATTAGAATACAAATTCAAATTTCTCGCAATAAGTAATCAAAATGTAAACACTTAAATACAAATCCAAATTTAAATATCCTGCCAAGGGGCCAGGGGCTAAGACCCGAAAGTAAGTAAGTTGCGAAGCCCTACGTGTGTCTTATAAGTTAGCATTAGGCCTCCTTATTATTATAATACAAGTTCCCCTCATAGATGGCGTCACAAACAAATTCAAAATTTTGATCGAGGGGCGAGGGTCTGAAAGTAAGTTGCTAAGCACTATATCTGTCTTACAAGTTAGCATTATACCCCTTATTATAATACAGATTCATATTTCCAGCCATAACCTGCAGACTTAAATACAAATCCAAAATTCAAATTTTCCGCCATTGGAGCCACGACAAGGGACAAAGCCCCGAGAGCAAGTTGCGCAGTCCTACACCTGTCTTACAAGTCAGCATTAGACTCCTTATTATTATAATAGAAATTCAAACTTTCCGGCAAGGGTACCACGACAATACAGCAAGGCCTACGAACAAGTTGCGATTACGACAAGGGGCAAAGACCCGTTGGAGTGGGATCGCCGAAACAGCTTTCGCCGAAATCCTCGCGTCGCGAAGTTTTACATGTGTTAAATTAGAAAAAATCCAAGGACGACCGCTTCTATAAAATAAAAATAATCTTGACACATGTTAACAGGTTAAATTAATTAAATAAAATCTTTTATTATAAAACACTTCTCATTATCTTTACATGTCTTTGTCCTTTATTAGAATACAATTTTTATGACAGAGGATAATTATGCAACCTGTTCATAATAAATCCTAGGTGCATACCAATTCCAAAGATGTATGCGGTACAAGTGTTGAGATGCTTGAAATTGATCCCCAGCCACAAGAAGAATGTGTTTCGGCTTGTATGTGCTTCTAATCAACTACCGGGACACGCACCTAGACCGTGTGCAATTATCGTAAACACGGATCCTGCAAACAAGTCAGGTCAGCATTGGACCGCTATCTACATTGACAAGAATGGTAATGGGCAATATTTTGATTCCTTTGGACGAGCACCGCAAGGATATCATTTACGTTTCCTAGAGAAAAATTCCAGATGCTTCCTATACAATAAAACAATACTGCAAGATTACCATTCGAATGTGTGGACCTTATACGTTAATGTTTCTATATTTTAGATTACATAATTTACCTATGTTTGATTTTGTAAATGACGAGATAATGAAATTATTGTTTAACACCTGTTACCCAACCATTCTATTCTGATAAATATAGAGAGATTTTGG
>JARFJB010001714.1:1352500-1375000 GCA_036346205.1 Vesta saturnalis
ATATATATTGCTATGTTTAATTATTCTATACATTAAATTTATGAAATACGATACTAAGTAAAGGGGATATGGTCCTATGAAATTAATTATTATATTGTATTTACGCCTCGACTAGCTACTCAGAGGATAGGGTTCAAAGAATTAGTTTTGTAATGATATTAAATACTGAAATGAAGTTAAATAAAATGTTTACATTGAAATTGTTATAATGTAACTCATTTACTAACTTGCAATTAAATTTTAATTCAATTGCTTTGTTCAAACACCTGATATAATACGTAATTATTCAACACATTGTGCGCATGCGGATATCTTTATGTAAATTGTGATGTTAAATACATGCATTCTGCGATCCATAGCTGAACAACGAACTAAATTACTGTTACTACAAGTATAATTTAATTTAAGTTTATTTTATTTATCATTATACTAATAATGAAAAGCACTATTATTTGCTGATTGATATATGACTTACTCGAACTCTTTACACAAGTAAGCATCAATGATAAATATAAACATAAACATTACTTTAAATTACTAATAATAAATTCATATAACTTACAGCATCATCAATCTTGCTTCTGCTGCTGCAATCTTCAATTGTTGGAATCCTTTTCTCCAAGTCAGTTGTGTTGTGGATCCGACGAAGTATGTTGTCGTCAGATTGGTTGTTATCTACCTTAAGCTTTTTCAGGTAACTAATTATTAACTTTTCTTGTATAAGCACATTATTTTATTATTGCATAATTTTAATGCAATACATATCGTCATCCAGTTTTATTTATAGACCTTTTCTCAAACCACTTTATTTTAATATTCTATGACTTAAATACAATAATTCTCTGCATTCAAATTTTTATTTTGTTAAAATTTTCTTATTTCTCTGAAATTAATAAGTGGATTTTGTGTTTAATTAATTTAGTTTATATTAAAATAAAAATCAATAACAACATTCCATAACTCAATAGAAATATACATTTTCCTATTCAATTATTTTTAACACTAACCTCACTTTTGTTTAGATATAATTTAACTTTGCGAATAGGTTTTTGTTTTTTAAAAATAAGGTTATGATACACTTACCAATCTTAAATTTATTACATTTTAGGAACAACATTTAACGTACTTTCACCTTCAAGATTAGTAAGGACTGTTAAGAAAATTTACAAAGGTAATATCATTTTTTTCTAAACTATCAATTTTGATTGGACCTATTTTACAATACAAACAAACCTGATTTTAATTCTGATTGGTTGAACCATTTTCTAAAATTTACAATTTATTAATTTTGCAACTATATTTGTTATGCTAGGATAGATCTTAAAAATAATATAAGCATTGAATTCTACATCAAATCAAGATGATACCCCATTTGCGCTATTTCGCTTTTACACCATTTTGGTGTAATACTTAATATAATGAATCATTTTAACATACAGAAATTTACTTATATCTAACTTATTCTACTATTTACAGGAAAACTATGGTCATATTTGGATTCTCTGACCCAAAAAACATAAAATTACACTAACTCTAATTTTAACACAATCAACAATGAAAAATACTATCTCATAGTCGGAGTTCAAAATGTCCATAACCTATCTTCTCGACACCTTTAGTTAATTTGCACCAACAATGTTAATTTATTTGGCTGCACTTCCTTTTAACACAAATGTAAGTTAATTTTTCACTAATTGTTCAATATTCTTCTTCACAGTTTCATAAATTATGATTCTTTTTAACATTGTCTTTATCGTTAACTTTACTCATACAATTTCTCTCATCGACATGTTATCTAATACATACCATTTTCTTTGATTTTAGAATTGAAGCAGATTATACTACCTGAACAGGCTTTACCTACTCCAAATGGATATGATGAACAATGTAATAGAAAATAGATAATTTATATCTTCCGAAGATGATCGGAAACAACTACAGTGAAAATTGCTATTGTACAACCATGCATAAAATGCAATAATTTCCACAGTTTTATTCGCTTTTTAACGCAACGTTTTGGAAGCGGACTCTGCTTCCGTCATCAGGCTGTCCTGCAAAGGACTGTTTTTCCGCACATGCGTCGGATTTTTTCTCAAGCACTTGACTACTTTCAGATTCGAACTTGGTACCTTTGAGTTGTGAGTCTGACACCTTTACCGCTGAGCCACTGAGTAATCCAATATATATTTTAATATAATAATCATTGTTTGAACATTAAATCGGCCTATATATATATATATATATATATATATATATATATATATAACTGTTTCGTGGTTGCGCAGTAGTTTATTGCGCATGTTGCGCCGTAACCTATTGCGC
This sequence comes from Vesta saturnalis, assembly GCA_036346205.1. Classification (NCBI taxonomy): domain Eukaryota; kingdom Metazoa; phylum Arthropoda; class Insecta; order Coleoptera; family Lampyridae; genus Vesta; species Vesta saturnalis. The sequence continues at coordinate 1,354,823 of JARFJB010001714.1, forward strand.
CGATGTGTTGCGCTTAAACTCTTCGCGTCTAGATATGTTCGGTGATTCCTGATGCCCTTGCGAATGTTGTTCTTATGCTCCTGAGTTCACACTTTGAGTGGTCTGCTGCTCTACTATGTATCCTCTGTCACACTTGCATGGGGCAGAGTGAGGTTAGGTGGTTCTCCTCTAATGCTAGCTTGTGTATAGCTGTTTCAAGCTAAAAAGTTTTGTGTATATATATATATATATATATATATATATATATATATATATATATATAAGTTCTAAAAAATATATATTGGATTACTCAGTGGCTTAGCGGTAAAGGTGTCAGACTCCCAACTCAAAGGTACCAAGTTCGTATCTGAGAGTAGTCAAGTGCTTGAGAAAAAATCCGACGCAAGTGCGCAAAAATAGTCCTTCGCAGGACAGCCTGATGACGGAAGCAGAGTCCGCTTCCGAAACGTCGCGTTAAAAAGCGAACAAAACTGTGGAAATAGGCAGACTAACCCAATTAACATATAAACCACAGTTACAAAAACACTTACAATACAGAATTGTAAACTTGACTCATTTAGCTCAAAATGTGCTGTACATTTACATATGTACTCAGTTATATCTTATTATGAACTTATGTAACCTGCGATTTTACATATCTGTTTACTTAATTTCATTACACTAACTGTAATCTTATTATAATCTTTATTATGAACTTTACTTCTTAATACCTATCATATTTAACACTTAAACATATCCCCTCAAAATATATATATATATATATATATATATATATATATATATAATATAAAGTTATTTGACGAATATTTAATAAAATTCTTTTTCTCTTTCTCTTTCTTCACTATGGTACGTGTGTCAATAAAAACGAACTACAAACTTCAACATTTTCCATATATTTCGAATACGGTTGTATTCATCGTCAGTGGAATTTAACAATAAAAAGAACTAAAATTAATATTAAAAATTGACAATTATGACAAATAATGTACAAGGTTACTATTTTAAATTTTCCAACATATTATTATAATTTATGGGTAAGTTAAATTAAAATGAAGAATTTCGAAAAATAACCTAACTAACACTATTTACCAAATTCCTTGTGATTCTTGTGATAAAGTTTACATAGGAACATCTTTACAACCTTTAAAAAATAGATTAACACAACATAAATCTGATGTTCGTGTTAAACCTAAAAGTACTGCTTTGGCTAAACATTCAAACGATTTAGGACACATCTTTCAATATGATAACACAAAAATTTTAGATATAGAATCAAATTTAAAAAAACGTTTAATTTTAGAAATGTTACATATAAAAATTAATAACAAAATTTCTTGTAACAGTGAAAAAGATTTAGAAAGCTTACCCATAAATTATAATAATATGTTGGAAAATTTAAAATAATAATGTACATTATTTGTCATAATTGTCAATTTTTAATATTAATTTTAGTTCTTTTTATTGTTAAATTCCACTGACGATGAATACAACCGTATTCGAAATATATGGAAAATGTTGTAGTTCGTTTTTATTGACACACGTACCATAGTGAAGAAAGAGAAAGAGAAAAAAAGAATTTATATATATATATATATATATATATATATATATATTGGCATCTCGGAAACTACAAGAGATAGAGATTCGGTTAAATGGGGAAAGAGTTGTAGTTTTATGAACCTAAATTAACAACACTTTCAGTTGGAAAAAGTTCATGGCTTACTAGATATTTCAAAAAAACTAAAATTTTGCATTTTGTGTAATTCTAAATAACTCTGTTATTATCGATTTGAGAAAAAAAATGTAGAGGAAAAAATGGTACTGTTTTTTATTAGAATTAAAATTATCTACTGGCATCGCCACTTTTGTGCTATACCTTGTTATTCCAAAGTTATGATATAAACTTTTGTTTTTTTAAACGGAAGTTATAGTAGGCTGTCTTTATCAGATGCGCATTTTTTTAAGCTTTGTAACGATATCAGACATGCTGTATTTATTTTAAAAATAACAATGTTTTAACGATCTCATTATTGATTTATAGTTGGCCTTGGAAAAAACTAATTAATTATTATGGTTTTAAGCAGTTTTACACCTTTGCCATAATACATAGTTTTTTTTTTCATTTCAATCTTTGATGAACGAAAACAAGTTTAGTCTTTTAAATGTTGTAGAATCGTTATTATTGGGAATCTAACAAAATGACACGAATAAAAATTTGAGACATTTTAATGCATAATATGTACAACTAATTTCCTGCTCGCTTGAGTTAGAACAAACTTAGATTTTTTTAAGTAGCAGTAATAGTTGGCTTTGACATTTTTAAAAAGAACAATACAGGACTATTGTATTATTGAAAGTAACAAAAACAGAATGTGCCATGGAAAAACATTTTTATCCGGTTAAGTTGATTACTCAGTTTATTATAACATTTTACTTAAAAATTAGGGCCTCAAATCGAACAAGAACACAAAGAAACTAGGAATTATTAAGTTTATATTTCGACATTGAAGTAATTGCATGTAAAAAAATTAATCTATCTCAGCAAATGTTCAAAATGTCCACCATTATTATTTACACACAAGCGGCATCTTTTCACAATGGAATGTACAGCTTTCCGTATTTTCCTACCGTCTAAATTGCGAAAAGCATGTATCACAGCATCACGTAGTGCTTCTTTTTCGCTAATAAACCAAACCTTTTAGAGTACCAAAAAGGAAAAAATCTAAAAGTGAAGGATCTGGCGATCTTGGTGCCCAATGGACCCGCCCGTTTCTACGTATCCAAGAATTTGGAAACAGTTGGTTTATGTACTCTCTCACTTGCAGTTGGTTGTGCGGCGGAGCACTGTCGTGTTGAAACCAGCGTAAATTACGTCTTGTTTCCAAATCTAAGATATCCAACATATCTTGAAATTCATTTTGTAGAAACTCAAGATAACACTGTCCTGTCAAATTTTCGTCGTAAATGAAAGGTCCAAGAATTCGCGATCTAATAATTCCGCACCAAACATTGAATCCAAATTTTCTTTGAGACCGTCTTTCACGAAGTATCCTACAATTTTCCTGCATCCACAAATGTTCATTGCGCCTATACCGCAGTTAGTAAATTTGGTTTCATCAGTCCACAAAATTTGATTCTGAAACTCTGGATTCTGTTGAATCATATCAATGTTGTAACGAATCTTTTACGTTCTTCGTTCATTTAGTTGTAAAATATTAGAAAAAAAGAGTTTTTAATTATTAATGATTTATAAGTTGTGGTAGGCAACTTAATTTGCATTTTGGTGTAACTTAAGTGCATATTTTCTTACGGGTTTATACTCCCATATCTTTAAATTAATTTTTTGCGCATATTTTTTCGTGCACCGCTATATCATCTGACATCCTAAGCGTCCTTTCCTTCATTTCTTGATGTATTCTGTTTATACAGGAAGCCATTTTTGGGTTTCCACCTAGATCTTGTCAAAAGTGCCATTGATTTAATGGCAAGGTACATTTAATTCGTATTATATTAAAATTTAAAGAATTGCTCTTTGCAGGCACTTTTACACTTTTAGAACTTTTACTTTGATTTTACCACTTTTAATTGCACATTTAATTCTACTTTTATGTACGCTTTCATTTTATGATTGTGTGTTGCATTTACTGCAGATCTAAATTTAGATTCCATTTTTTATTTGAACTTTCGAGAAAATGCAATAAACATTGGATTATTCAAATTTCATGAAGATAAATTTGCAAGAAGGAAAATTCAACTTTGGTATGATTTACAACGTACAGCATTGTTATTACGATATATTGCGCAATATTGGTGCAAAGATTACATCTCAGTTGGTTTACATTTCCGTATTTGTTTAGATACCAGATGTTATCAAAAAGTTGTGTACAAAAAAATTTCGAACAGGTATTTATATCCATAATTTAGTAATTTAAGGGTATTACAACTAGTTTTTAAGATATATTTTATATAATTCTAAATTTAAATATTTAATAAACATAGTTTGTATATTTTTTATTTTGACATTTTGGTGAATTTCTTTATTGCATCCGCGGTTTAGTTATTCCGAACATAATCAAAAAATAACTTGGCGTCTGAGATAATTTTTATTATTGTTACTATATTGATGTTAAGTGGAAATAATCAAGCAGAAATTTGTGGTAGTTAAGCAAATCAAAAAGATTGAACCGGCCTACTTTAATTTACCGACTGAGACAACGGCATTATATTTTATTGAGTGTTTTGGATCTCGGGTTAGTTTAACGATTTGTTTTGAGAACTTCACATCCTATTTATTTATTATTAAACTATTTACACATGGCACCATTTAAACGTTATTTATACGTGGCGCTTTTAAACCACTTTAAACTAACATTACAATGTACCAGTTACTAAACGCAATTCTTGCAGCTTGGTCTCCTGGATGCTATGTCTGTCCTACTGATAGGTGATATGCGTGAAATGTGTTTCTTCAAAAACTCTCATGGCTGTGGTTTGCGATACACCAACTTCAGCTGAAATTTTTCGGGTCGAAGTAAAAGGATGCTGATTAACGTAGGCCAATACGTTTATTTGGATATCCTCGTTAATGATGTTTTCATTCCTCTTTGGTTTCGAAAAGGAACCAAACTGTCTCAGATTTCTGTATAAATTGTTGTACGTCGGTTGACGCCAATTTTCATACAATTGTTGGTACGTTCGGCAGCAAGAACACTATTTTTATTACACACTATAAAACATTCCAACATATTAAGTTTGTCGCGATTAGAAAATATCTTTCATTTAATTTACGAAGTTACAAAACTAAATTTCAACTAAAACTATGAGCACCAATACTTTGTTTATTATTTGGCACTCTCACACTAATGCGAAAATTCCTGTATCGGATTTATTCATCAAAGTAAATGTAGCAAACCTTATATCGTTATAAAGAGAAAAATTGTTCTTTTTAAAAATGTCAAAGCCAACTATTACTGCTACTTAAAAATATCTAAGTTTGTTCTAACTCAAGCGAGCAGGAAATTAGCATGTACAACATGTTACGCATAAAATGTCTAAAATTTTTATTCGTGTCATTTAGTTGTATTCCTAATAATAACGATTCTACACCATTTAGAAAAAATCACTAAACTTGTTTTCGCTCATCAATAATAAAATCGTTATAACTTCGTTATTTTAAAAAATAAGTACATCACGTCTGATATCGTTATAAAGCTTAAAAAAATCCCCATCTGATAAAGGCACAGCCTAGTATACCTTCCATTTAAAAAAACAAAAGTTTATATCATAACTTTGGAATAACAAGAGATAGAACAAAAGTGGCGACGCCAGTAGATAAATAACACTACCATTTTTTCCTCTACATTTTTTTCTCAAATCGATAATAACAGAGTTATTTAGAATTAAATAAAATGCAAAATTTTAGTTTTTTTGTAATATCTAGTAAGCCATGAACTTTTTCCGACAATTGAAAGTATCGTTAATTTAGGTTCATAAAACTGCAACTCTTTCCGCATTTAACCGAATCTCTATCTCTTGTAGTTTCTGAGAAGTTTAAATGAACGGAATTAGATTTATTTATAATTGTTGACAAGCGGTATACACCAATGACTAAGTTATTTTATTTTAGTGAAATATTGCGCAATTAATCGTATAACTGCTTGCATTATTATTATTTAGTTGCATGTATATAGTTGCATTATACAATTTGTTATAATATATATATATATATATATATATATATATATATATATATATATATAGAATTCCTTCGATTCTGAAAAACACATATTACAGACTGCGCCGCCCCAGTGTACGATGTGTACGCGCGAGTGGCGTTTAAGGAAATGCCAGCAAAATTATTGAAATCGAAAGTTTGTTTAAACAATAACATGCTCTGACTGACTCAGTGATTGTCTCGGGATACAGACAGAAAACCAAAGGAACCGTGACGGGCGCTGTGCTGCTTATCGCAGGGTTGACACTCGTTCATAGCCGACATTTTTTTGCTTAAGTTTTTTTATATTCACCTGTTTCAAGCTTTACGGGTCTCTCTCACCAAATACTAATTTATCTTTTTCTTTAAAGCTTGAGGCGCCCTTTTCTTGTTCGTTCTCATTACCATTCCGGCTACAGATTTTATTTCTGCTTTCTAACTAACCTAACCATATATTTTTATCCACGCTTGAAAATTACGCACGCTGTCCAAGTGCTCTGCGGTCACTTAACCATTTGACTGAATTCTTAGCCGCGCTCATTCATTCTTTTTATGTTTATGTGACGTGGTAGGTTAGACAACATGATTTACAAATAAAAAGAAATTTTGCGTATACAATACATAATAAATAGAAAATTATTGTGTTAATACAACTAACTTAAGATTTCTGGTCTGAATGCGTAGCTCTTTATCTCCTACTACCCATTAAAATTGATAAGCGTTTTCTATTAGTTTGGTGCTGAACCGAAAACTTGGTTAATTGTGTTTCTTTTTAACATTATTTAATAGAGTCATAATCTGGTTTTCTTAAAGGTTATTCAAATGGACTATACCAGAGGATATTAAAACAATAATCCGAATTATAACCACACTTTTTCACACAATACAAAAAACTATTTTTAACTTGGGTTTTATTTTCTCTAAAGTCTAAAGTCTCTAAAGTAAGTTCTATCGATGGATGTAGGTTATCTAAAAAATTAAAAATATTTAGTTATCAATTAGAATCTATCAAACATGCAAGAATATCGTCAACGTATCTGCACCAAAATAAAAAATTATTACTAAGCGGGTGGTTGTGTATTTGATTTTCTAAATTATCCATAAATATTTCTGTTAACAAAGGACTTAATGGGTTTTACATTGTAAGATCTTCGTTAGATATAAAGATATCGTTATCAAATCCAAAGTAATTTTGGTCTTAACATACTATTGAGGTATTTAATTCATCCAGTTTTAAAAGGCAAAATAACGTGTTTCTTTGTTAACGTATTGTCTGTAATAATAATAATAATATAATGTCTATTATATACATATATATATATATATATATATATATATATATATATATATATATATATATATATATATATATATATATATACATATTTAAATAAAACATTTTTTCTTGGAAACTTGTGCAAATAAACGTACAAATTAATTCAACGTTTCGGGAACGTCTTTTGTTCCCTTTGTCAAGAATTCCTTTTGACAATTATAAAAATTGAAATAAGGTAACTATTTTCAACAAGTACAGAATATGAAACAAGGTAACTAATTTAAATTTAATCTGGACGAGTGTGTTTGACTTCGGGTAGTTGGTATAATACATTATGTAAAAGGTGTAGAAGTGGGGACGTCAGGAATAGTTTCACCATAAGTGTTTGAAATTTCTGGAAGATTTTGAGTTGGTTGAAAAGAATTGACAAAGAATTTAATAATAATATTCTGAATGTTTTCGGTAAACGGTTTAATTTTACCATCACTCCTACACGGATTCCCGTAGAAAACATCATTACCAACGTAGAATACGCCTTAAAGGATACAGAATCTACGGTCGCTGACGAAATTATTATCAACGTAGCACACATTCTTAAGAACTGCAAACTTCCCAAACAGAATATTACCAAACAAGACCTCCAAATGTTAAACCAAATCAAAAATGATGACCAAATATTAATACTACCCGCTGACAAAGGAAACGCTATTGTCATTGTTAACTCTAAAGACTATCAACACAAGATGTCTGAACTGTTAACTTCTTTAGAATATAAGAAACATCAGAACAATCCTACCACATACATAGAAAAAACAACAAAATTTATCATTAATTCTACAAAATTAGACAAAGAAACAAAACAGAAACTTATTCCAAGAGAGAAGAGTTCAAGAATCCCCAAAATATACCGGCTCCCAAAAATACATAAGGAAAACTGGCCATTGCGCCCTATCGTCAGTACATTCAATTCTCCGACTCATGACCTTGCTCGTTATCTAGCAAAAAATATTCAAACAATTTGTGAAAATGCTGCATCCTACATCAAAAACTCATGATTTTGTACGCAAACTCAAAATGGTACCCGTGACTCCATATGACATCTTAGTTACCTTCAACATAACGTCACTTTTCACCAAAATACCTGTTGAAGACACGATGAAAATTCTCGAAGAAAAACACTCAATATACCAAGATATACTGAAATTGATAAACCACTGCATGAACTCAACCTATTTTACATACAAAGGAACAATTCTACAAACAAATTCAAGGAGCACCTATGGGCTCGCCACTCTCTCCATCTTTTGCGAATGTATATATTGAACATTTTGACACCACTGCTTTAAATGCTGCAGATTTGAAACCTAAATGTTGGTTTCGTTATGTTGACGACACATTTGTAGTTTGGCCCCATGGAAAAGGAAACTTGAACAGTTTTCTAGGACATATTAACAACATCCACAACATCAGATTTACTATGAAAGTTGAAGAAAATAATTCACTCCCTTTTTTGGACACCCTGAGAACAAGACTTCCTAATGGTAAATTTACACACAAAGTTTATCGAAAACCAACTCATACGAATAGATACTTGAACTCTCTCTCGCATCACCATCCTGGTCAATTACGTACCGTTATGAAATCCTTGATATACCGCTCTTACCACTTATCTGGCCAAAATTCTGAAACGGAACAGATGAAGACTATTAATAAAATATTACTTCAAAATGGATACAAAGATCAAGAAATATTGAAAATTACCAACGAAGTAAGAAGACCAAGATATAATAACTTGTCAAACAATGAACACAAGATTCCTGCTATTCTACCTTATATAAAAGGAATTACAGACAGAATAGCAAAGAAATTTCCCAAAAACGACTTCAGACCGGTATTCAAACCACATTCAACTTTGTCCCAACTTTTAAGAAACCCCAAAGACAAAATTCCCAATGAAAACCAAGGAGTGTATGAGATACTTTGCAACAACTGTCGAAGAACTTATATCGGACAAACTAATAGCATATTATATGCGTGAGCCGATAAACACAAACTAGTAATTAAACTGCACGTCACTTTGTGTAGAATATCCTATAACTAAAATTTATACTTTTCGAGATATAAATTTTCTTTAATGGAAAATTCTTTGTGAACATCCCCAATACCAAATAAAACATATCTTATCGGGTTAATTAGTAAGAATTTTATTAAATGAAACTACCATATTTTTATTCTACATATTTCTTAATTCTACGGCCAAAAATAAGGGAAGTTTATGTTCACTTCCCTATACCCAAACTTAAGCGTTTTTGAGATATTAACACGTTTTTAAAAATATTAATTATTTCTGCCGTATTGTTGCTTATTATAAGTAGGCCGTGTTTTTTAATGTAAATCCACATACATAAAATACAAAAACTCATGACAAGTGTTCAAAATTTCATCTTGAACCTCCAAGTATTTGTGTAGTCTTCTTATCAGACCTTCGTTTGTTGCACGCTTAATCATTGCTGCAGGGGGAACTCTAAGTTCACAATCTTCTCTTGTTGTAAGGGGATGGGAATACACCTTATTTTTTACGTAGCCCCATATAAAAAATTCTAAAGGTGTTATGTCTGGTAAACGATGAGACCACCGAAAAGGACCATTGTTAGCATTCACCTATCTTCAAATGTCTCATCTAAAAATTGGTTTACCATTCGGGGACAGTGAGGAGGAGCTCCGTCATGAAGAAAAAATATTTTTCTAAATTCTTGCGGTGGCAAACGTTCTAAATAATTTGTTTTTAATTCTCTTAATATGTTGAGATATCTTTGACCTAAAAAAGTAGTTTTTAGAAAATAAAAAATTATAAAATTATGTTACCACAGTTTCTAACCGTTTAAGTTTCCATCATAAAAGTGCAGAGCTACAACCTGGTTGTCTCTGATCGCACAATACACATTAAAGTCCCATCGCTCTTGAAAACTACGTACTCTTGTTAAGTGTTGATTTTCTTCGCTCCAGTAATGCGAATTGTGCCTGTTAAACATTCCTTTTTTCGTAAATTTTGATTCGTCGCACCATATAACTTTAAATATTCATTATCTTCTTGACATTTTATCAACACAAATTCTGCAAATTGTATTCTTTTATTATAGTCTGTTTCCCTTAAACTTTGAACTAGGTTAAAAGAGTAGGGATGAAACTTATGTTTTTTTTTTAAATTCGTTGAATAGATATCATCGGTACACTTAAATCTCTCGCATCACAACGTAATGACGCTTCGCGATAAGCAGCATAGTATCCAAGAACATTAATTTCATTGTTATTGTTATCAACAACAGGCTTCACTTTCTTAACTTTTGCTTGAAAACAACCAAATTGTGTTAAATTGTTTATTATTCTCTTCACTGTGTCACGAGTGGGTCATGGTCGATCTGGATACCTTGTAGCAAATAAAGCACATGTTCTAGTAACAACACTGTCATATTCACCATGTATTAAAAGTAAATTTAGATAATCGTGATGGTTTAGTTCCAAACGAGCCATTTCTATCACTTTGTAAAAATGCGATTAACCACAAATAATGACAACTAATACTATTTAATTATGACAGCTACATACACAGCCTGCTAAAATAAAATAATAAATAATAATAAACAACAATACGGCAGAAATAATTAATATTTTTAAAAACGTGATAATATCTCAAAAACGCTTAAGTTTGGGTATAAGGAAGTGTACATAAACTTCCCTTATTTTTGGCCGTAGAATTAAGAAATGTGTAGAATAAAAATATGGTAGTTTCATTTAATAAAATTAAAATATTTGACATTTTGAAGTTGAAATTTTCATCATTTTTTTAAGAACCCTGTATGCAGAAAAGCAGTTTTCGACAAGTCATCAATTACCTTGATCTTCTTACTAATTAACCCGATAAGATATGTTTTATTTGGTATTGGGGATGTTCACACAGAATTTTCCATACGGAGGTTTGCACCTGTTAATTTTCCATTAAAAAAATTAATATCTCGAAAAGCATAAATTTTAGTTATAGGATATTCTACACAAAGTGATATTAAAGTTGAACGTAGATTTCGAAAAGTTAATCACATACATAGTGTTACATTTAAAATAACAAACTTGCTGTCCACTTCCGGTATAACCGGAAGTGACATGTCTGTCAAAATATTTTCCACATATTTGCCATAACTTGTTATTTATCTATGCCAATTTTTATAGAAATCGTGTGAGTAGTTTCCTATATGTAAATAGTGTAAGCTCGTCGTGAAACAGCCTAATATATATATATATATATATATATATATATATATATATATATATATATATATATATACATATGGGTGGTCCAAATACAATGGGTCACTATTGCTATCTGTATCCGGTTAAATTAGAAAAAGATGTAATTTTTGAAGACTTTTAATATGCTGTTTTACTGAGTTGCCAAATTTTTATAGAAATCGTGTGAGTAGTTTCCTATATGTAAATAGTGTAAGCTCGTCGTGAAACAGCCTATATATATATATATATATATATATATATATATATATATATATATATATATATATATATATATATATTATATATATATATATATATATATATATATATATATATATATATATATATATATATATATATATATATATGGGTGGTCCAAATACAATGGGTCACTATTGCTATCTGTATCCGGTTAAATTAGAAAAAAGATGTAATTTTTTAAGACTTTTAATATGCTGTTTTACTGAGTTGCCAAATTGTATGTAGTTTTCGAGATAGGAAAAATGTGAAATCGTGCAAAATTTTTAATCGATGTTACTTTGAAAACTATCAATTTGATCAAAAAAAGTTTTATACATAAATTTGTTAGTATTTCAATATCTACACAACAAGCGTATTACCAACTTTGAATTACGTTTGACGTTAGAAACATCAATGCCAACTATAGTTTTTTTTAATACGGACCTGGTTTTTTGTAAATCACCGTCGTAAAGATAGTTTAATTTTAATTTTTTAATCACAACTATACATTTTTCGACCTTTCGCTTTCAAAATACATATTATCAGTCTTTTACCTCACAATACGAAAGTATTGGGAGGTATTGCAATCGGTCGGCGAAATTTCGAGTGCAGCATTTTAATTTTTGTGAATTATCGCAAAATAGAAAATAGATAGAAAGTAGATCCCAGCGTATTATTAAAGAGGATTAACTTTCCTTTAAAATGAGCTACCATACTTAAAAATTGCTTTACCATAAGTTGGAAAAAAGAGGTTCAAACATGAAAGTTTCAAAATGTGTGTCAGTATGTCTGTATGCGTTCCAGCCTGATAGCGTCCACAAAAATAATCCAATCGTCATTCAATTTGGTACCTAGGTTCGCATCCATGAGTAGACCGAATGATGAACTTTTGAGAGAAATCTGTCCAGTCAAAATGAAATTCCAGATTTCGACTATTATAGTGTTTATAAATACGAACGGCTTTTCGTAGCAAACTAAGTGAACCACCATAGAATTAAATATCTACCAAGTTTTTCGTTCGTTCGTGAACTCCTCCTGTAGCGCAGTGGCAGCGCGTTTGGTTGATGTCCCGGCGTCTCCGATTCAAGACGCATAATGCACGAGGTTTTTTTATCTTATCTTATTAGACGTGTTAAGGCATTTCTGGCCATTTGAAAAGATTTTTGAAAAAAAGTTTTGCCCTAAGGTCAAAACGTTTTGAACCATTTCTGACCATTTGAGACAATTTTTTGAAACAAAATTATTTTGGCCCTTTACTAAAAAATGTTCAAACATTTTTTTTTGCATTTTTACACGTTTTGAGACATTTCTGATATGACTTTTGGGAAAAAACTTTTTTTGCCTTTTGGTCAAAATTTTCGAAAAATGTTTTGCATTTTTAATCGTTTTGAACCATTTATGACCATTTCAGATGATTTTATGGAAAATAATTTCTTAAAACTAATAACAAAAATATTTATTGCACAATATTATTCAGCCAAGGTGCTCCAAATGATCCCTATTAGTTCTCAAACACATCTGAGCACTTTTTATTACCCTTCTTTGAATATTATGTAACATCGCTCGGGTAATTCCGCCATTGTTACCAATCCAATAATTAGGATTTAAATTGTTTAGGAAACGAATGAATACATCGGCGGTCGCGGTGTGCTGGTGCACCGTCTAGTTGGAAATAAACAAAATGTCTAAGCACGTGGAATGGCAAAATCACGTAAATGATCTGTTAAAAAATTTAAATAGATGGTGCCTGTCAAATGCTCGTCGAAGATGAAGGGACTCACCATTTTTGAATCCAGTACTCCGAGCCAAACGTTGCTGCCGAACGTTTCTTGAAATGCTGTTTCGATGTGGAAATGTTCATTTCTCCGCGTCCAACAATAATGAATGTTTCAGTTAAACCAGCCACTATTGTAGAATCAGCTTACATCAGTCCATAAAATTTTTCTGGCAAACAAGGGGATCCAGTCGCCTCCGTCTCAAAATCTATCGACAAAATATCCTTCTTCGCTGGTAATCTGTCGGCAGCAGTAAGGTTTAAATGTATTCGGACGTAAAATTCTTCTAGCCGACGTTTTCGGCACTATCTTTCAATCTCCGTTAGAGAAACAGCTTCATTAACACAATCCTTACAACCAGTGAATGCTAAAATCAATATTATTTCGTTTAAAATAATGTATTGCCTACCTAATACACTGAGTTCCTTTTCACCATGGACTGCTTCTTCCCTTTTTGTGGCTTATCGAAAGAACCATACTCTTTTAGATTTCTTGTTAATCGCAAAAAAAAAATTGCATTAGGAACTCTTCTCGCTGGGTACAAACAATGGTAATTTTCAAGAGTTTTCTTAGCATTACAAAATGCTCTTGCATAAACAAACACATATCTAATTTTTCTTCATTAGAAAGAGTCATTTTTATTTTATTTTAACTTGAAAAGGCATAAATACGAATTCGTATAACTTTCATTCAACAAATATGACTTTAATGTGACAAATAAAGAAGTTACGCTCTTCAACTGTTTTCTAAGCGTCCTTTTCAAGTATTGAAATAGTGTTTTTGAACTAATGGGGGTCCTTTTGAGCACCTTGAATGAATAATATTGTGCAATAAATATTTTTGTTATTAGCTTTAAGAACCTTTTCAGGATATGTCGCTGGCTTCTTTATGATCCAGTACGTTAACTGTATGTTGTATTTAGCAATAGTTAATACGAATTGTAATTTGCTTTCAAATGTCAAATTCACTTCTAGACATAGAAAAACGTAGATTTAAGATATGTCTACAAAACTAAACTCATGATGCAGGACCGTACTGAAAGCCCAATACGAAGAAATACTGATAATATATTTTTTGACAACGAAACGTCGAAAAATGTATAGTTGTGATACATAGTTGTATTTAAAATTAAATTGCCTTTACCACGGTGATTTAAAAAACTATCAGATGGATAGTTCCTGCCATTATAATATCTCGTTCATGACGTTTTCTCGCTAAAAATGTATGTATCAGGTGGCGCCTTTTTGACATTATCTCCCAATTTTGACGTTTTTGGAGTTGTGACTAGTGCCCTTTTGCAGCATTAAGTAAGAACCCCGCTCACACCACTGAACTATGCCGTGAGCGCAATTGCCTTTACGGGCTGGATGCTCTAATAAGTATTTGATTGTAACATATTATTTAATCAATTATATAATACGACGTAAAATTATTTTTCAGAACACTATATGTTAATCCAATCTATAGCATAACAAATAGTACTTCTGCTTTTCGTATGCTACACCTATTGTCTATTAGCTTCTTGTCATTTACTGATTGGTTTAGGGCAGATTTAAATTACAAATTAAAGTCAGACAGAAATTAAAAAATTTATTATTGATTAAATTGGTAAATCTACTTTTAATTTCTAAATTATTTAATAGAAAACAATGAATTAAGTTCTTTGGTACATCAAAGAAACTATTGAGTTGAATTACTCATTTTTTACATTTTCATTATTAAATATTAATTTCAACAATTTTAATAAATATAAGACGAAGTAAGTTAGTAAGTGTTATCGCAACTTTTAGATTGTATTACATTAATATACAAATACAACATTAAAAACCCTAAAAAGATAAGTGTTTTAATATGTGTAATAATGGTGAATGTTTACATTTTTATATTGAATAATTTTTATTTTTTTGCAAATGTAAAAAAACCATTGTTAGCAAGGAAAACCTAAATATTGTTTATCGATACTGCGTAATGACCTATCCAGTAGATCATAAAAGATTACTACTAAATTTCCCAGCAGATAAAATCACACTTCAATGCTGTTTATGATTTTCCCCTTTTACGTTAAAAGATAAAGATGTCCAAATGCATTGCAACATTAAACAACTTCAAATGATTAAGTAAACCAAACATCATAATTAAAGATAAAACAATGAATAATAAAGTTAATTTCTTCCTTAAAATAATGGGATTATCTGTTATCAAAATTATCTGTTGAGGAAAAGGGGAATTTTGCGTGTTTTGTAATATTGTTATACTGCATTACGACAGGTAATGAAATTATTTATCAATAGTACTTACGGTTTTCTTTGCTTTTCTAAAACTACTGTTCAGATCATCCCTAACAATAGCAGTTGCAATGTCAAGAGTACCCCAAGCATCCATATTTCATATAAACTTAAAAAAAATAATTCTTTTAAGGCACTGAACTAAACTATTAATTATAACATCCACCACACAATGTATGCAATTTTTAATGATGCTAAAATAGGATGCTTCGTCCGGGTATTTGCCAGACAGAACACTTAAACCCGAATAGAATTAAAAAAGACTAAACTCAATAGAAGCTCAATTTTGGCACCGACTACAATAATCTAATTGAAGAAAATAATAATAAGATTCTATATTTTATCAGTATTTGATCTTAATGGATTCTAATATTTATTTTCTATTCATATTTTCGTGAACACGTTATACATAACATGACACTCGTACTTTTTATACGTTTAAAATTAGATTGAAAGCATACAAGCATTATTACTCTTATACACACTAAAACAAATAAAAATAATGTGAATATCGACATAAACAATATTTTCTTTTAAAATAACTGCTGAGAGGTTTCTCAAAGGGTTATTAATTATACAAATATTGATTGGTCAAAAATACGTCTTTCGTTGTCTATTGATTTCTAAAAATATAATGATACAAGTATAAACATTGCAAGTTTTATTAATGTGTTCATATTAATCGAAGTTAAATTGTTTGCCAATTTGAATTTAACAATTGGCACTCTCAGTTTCGATCTGTTTCCATTGTTATAAAATAGTAATACAGTCCAAATTTAATTTTTGCTTGTTACCAAACTGTAACCATTTTAAAAATTTTTTAAAAAATTTGTTCTGGTTGATTGTCTGCGTTTGGATATAAATTCCAATTTATAAATATAACCAATAACAGATACCAAACTAAATGTATTGATAACCTGAGACATATCTATTTTCTGTCGAACTTATTTACTGGGCTATAATGAAGTCGGTGACCGTGTATCGCGTCCTTTATATTCCAACATTTATTTTACCAAAAATACTTTAATGTGATGTAAATTTTATCACCATCATGTACCCTTAAGTGTTCTAGTTTATCTTTGTGTATCACTACCTACATCTTCCGAACTAACACAAATAAGCAATATAGCTATAAAGAGTAAAAATGTTTTGGATTCTCGCTTTGAGACTTTCTTATTAACCTTTGATAGTCATCAATTGATTACTTGATAGAATAGGTAAACTTCTGTTTCGTTTACACACTTACAAATATTTTAAAATTTACTTACAAAAAAGTATCCGATTTCACTTTACATAAATGTTTTATTTTTAATGAAATTAGGGAATTACCTATTTTCGCAATTTGTGTTTAAATAGCAGAAAATTGTAGCAACTGGTTAAACGTGAGAGAAAACACTTGTATTTCTTTTTTTTTGTGAAATAAAGTTAAATTTAAGTGAGAAAATAGTTTTCAGATGCTTTGGATATACTTGTTTCTTTAGTAAAGTGTCCGCCAGTGAAGCGGGAAAATTTAAAGTACCCAATATTTTCAGAAACTTTTATTACAGGTTTAAGTAGAGGAAAGTATACCATTTTATGTCTTAAAAATAATTCCGCTCAAGTGAGAGCCATTTTTGTGTAAACACTCTTCTAATCTAGATTGAAAATTTTCTATTACTCGGCGGAGCAGGACAGGTTGAATTCGCTCAATTTCTTGTGTAATATTTAATGCCAATTCTGGTAAAGTTTGTGGTCTATTATTGTACACCCTGCTCTTCAGAAATCCCCAAAGGAAAAATCACACGCTGAAAGATCAGGGGATCTTGCGTGCCACGAAATGTCACCATGTTTGGAAATAAGTCGACCCGGGAAAAGTTCCCTTAAAGCAATAATAGACACGGGAGCAGTATCACTTGTAGCCCCGTCCTGCTGAAAATAATTGATGTCCGGAAACCTAGGTAACTCTTCCATCACAAATGTTCTGATCATGTGTGTGTAGAGGTTTGCCGTAACAGTTGTCGTATTTCCTCTATCGTCTTGGAAAAAATATGGTCCAATAATACCAGATGACGAAATTATACACCACACTATAAGTCTCGGACTATGTAATGGCTTTTGGTGTATCTCTCCTGGGTTCTTGTCATTCCAATAGCGACTATTCTGCTTGTTTACATATCCGTTTAAATGGAAATGTGCTTCATCTGACATAAACATGTGGTGAATAAAGTTTTTATCATCATGTACACGTTGGAATATTTCTTCGCTGAAAATCCTGCGAACAAGCATATCACCATCTTTCAACTCTTGGACGACTTGAATTTTGTAAGGGTGGAAAGATAAGTCTTTATGTAAAATTCGTCGTAACGATGTGTCGCTAATATTTAGTGGAGAGGCATGTTTCGCTTCAGAACGCAGTGGACTACGTGTTAATGGTACTCGCACTCTATCAATGTTTTCCTCCGTTCTTACAGACCTTATTGCCCCTTTATGCTTAAAGTTTAATGTGAAGCCAGTTTCTTCAAACCTTCTTGCCCACTGTATAATTTCATGAGCGGACGGCACACTTCCACGCGTTGAATATTGAAATTATTACGAAGCAATCATTGTCGCGAAGTCACACACTCACTATTTTTATAAAACGATTTTACGCAAAACGCACGCTGAACTCCTGACCACTTCTCCATGTTTCTGTTTAAATGTCAATAACTGTCAAACAATAATCAAGTCATGGAAACATTGACTTTAGGCAAAACAAAAATTTGGCCGCAAAATCTCTAGATGTTTCGGCAGGCGAAGAATGTTAACAGAGACACGATTCCCAATTGAGCGGAATTATTTTTAAGACATAAAATGGCATACTTTCCTCTACTCAAACCTATAAAAAAAGTTTTGAAAACATTTCTGAAAAAATTGGGTGCTTCAAAATTTTCGGCTTCAGTGGCGGACCCTGTATTACAAAGTAGCTAGTTCGTTTTAAGAACGAGAAACAGTAATCGCGTGCGTTTCTTTTGTTAGTCTGCTCATGCTTATGTTTGTACTTACTTATTTTAGTTTATTAGTATCCTTTTCGTAGACTTTTTATGAGCCCTTCTCCTCATCAGCCCTGGTCATTCTTTTCTTGGTGGCGTTGCGTTGTTTTGTGTGAGTTTAGTTTTTTGTTGTTAAAAAAAGAAAAACTGCTTGGATTTGATTTTAATAGTTATGTTATTCGGTTTAAGTGTGTGCGTGTCGTTTAGCTGGGTTTAGTGTGCTGTGTGAGGTGGTCATCGAATACACGCGAGGATGCAGAGGGCATATGGAATAGTGTTCAGGGATTCATTTATTTCCTCAGGGAGGTTGTCAAGGAGGAGGGAATTTGAGTTTGGTTTTTTCTTGCGTGAGAATGGAGGAAATCGGTAATTGTAGGGAGTGGTAAGGATCTTTCTGGTTGAGATTGTGTCGGCGAAAATTCTTTTGTGTGAAAAGTTTCTTTGTAAAGTTCCGTATTCTGTTAAGTGTTCCCTGTACGCCGGAGAGCGAATTTAGGGGCTTTGGTGAAAAGGCTTCGTAAGTAAGTAACTTCCTGTTAGAATGAAAAGTTTTCGTTGTTAAGATAAGGTAGATATGGTAGATATCGGAACAGGACTGTTTGTGTTTTGATGGAGACTTTCCACCGGTTGGCCCAGTTGGAAATGCATTGGAGGGTTTTGGATGTGAGGTGGGAGACCGTTTCGCCGTTCTAATGAACCGCCTCAAAGACAGCGTCAATCGCAAAAATCGGAGAAGGTTTTGTCTACTTTGACACGAGCTGACTGATTATTTGGGCGCGTTAGTGCCTGTGTGTGTGTGTGTGTGTGTGTGCGAGCGTGCGCGTGTGTGTGCGTGAATGTGCATGTATGCGTACGTTCGTGTGTGGGTACGTGTGAGTGGTGTGTGTGTGTGTGTGTGTGTGTGTGTGTGTGTGTGTGTGGTGTGTGGTGTATGGTGTGTGGTGTGTGTGTGTATGTCTGTGTGTGTGTGTGTGTGTGTGTGTGTGTGTGTGTGTGTGTGTGTGTGGTGTGTGCGTGCGTGCGTGCGTTCGAGCGTACGTACGCGCGTGTGTGCACGTGTGTGCGCGTACGCGCGCATACCTTGTTCTGATTGCGAGTACGTGCGTGTGCGTTCGTGTGCGTCCGCGTGGGTACGTATGCGTGTGCGTGTGCGTGTACGTGCCCATGTAGTGTGCGTGTGCGTGTGCGTGTGCATGTGCGTGTGCGTGGGAGTGTGCGTGTGCGTGTTCGTGTGCGTGTGCGTGTTCGTGTGGGTGTGCGTGTTCGTGTGCGTGTTCGTGTGCGTGTGTACAGTGAACACCTAAACCGCTTACCTATCACACGTTCAACTGTTACCAAAATCAATAAAAACATCAGGGATGAAAGACATGTTGAAGGTGTTAGTCTAACATAGCAGAAGATAGATGAAATAGTAAACCAGTCATTTTTTTACTAGCAATAGTACATGATAATAGCGTTAGCCAACTGTAGGTACTAATTGGGAAAAATGGTAGTATCCACTTAACCCTCGTTTAGAAACATTCCGATAGACAAATTTATTTCTGTAGATAGATTATGCTCATACGTAAAAACAACTCACGCTTCCTAATCTTGGTTT